>BNST01000213.1:0-41501 GCA_019650275.1 Xylocarpus granatum
ACATTTCTAATGTTTCCTAGGGTTTCTATTCTAGATGCCATGTTTTTATTTCTAAACATATGATTAGTAGCACCTGAATCAATAACCCAAGGGTCAAACTTAAAATGTGAGTTGGAAATCATACCTTGAGAGGAGCTTGGAAGATGGTTCTGAAGTAGTTTGGCCAAATCCTCAAGGAGTTTTGAGTTCCCTTTTTCGATTGCATTTTGAGCACCTTGTGGTGGTGCCTTTTCCTTGAAGTTGACTGGCCTCAGATGTGGATTAAGAACCCAACATTTTTCTTTAGTATGACCTAGCATCTTGCAGTGCCCACACTTCCAGCATTTGTCTTTGAGGTTGTGCATCCGTCCACATTTATCACACTTAGCCTTAACTTTTGCTCCTTGGACCATCCTGCCTTCTTCCTTGCTGTCCACCAAACTACCTCTCTCAGCCTTGCTTGAATTCCCATTCAAAATCTTTCTTTGCAAGTACTCTTTATTAACCTTGTTTGCAACATCATCATAATGAGGCAAAGGCTCAATTCTAAGAATGTGGTTTCCGAAGATCTTCGTAGTCCGAACCCAAACCCATCAAATACGATATCACAAGATCTTCATTGGCCCTTTTTTTCCACCTCTTCAATGTTGGTAGTATTCGGCCTTAATGATTGAAGTTCATCCCATGCCTCCTTAATTTTGGTGTTATATTCTATCGGATCACCTCCACCAAGGCTGATATTGTTGATGAACTGCTTCAACTCGTATATTCTCATCAAGTTTCCTTGATGACCAAATTGTCTCTTGATAGACTCCCAAAGTGCTTTAGAAGTTTCAGCCTTTGAGAATGCACCTACCAAGGATGGTTCCATGGAATTTAAAATCCATGTGTACACCAAGTTGTCATTATAGCACCAATCTTCATATTCTTCACTTGATGTGTCTGTGGGCTTTGTGATTCTTCCATTCACGAAACCCAATGCTCGTTTTCCACATAATGCTCTTTCAGCGGGATTGATCCAAATTGAGTAATTTTTTCCATTCAAGGGAAATGTGGTAAGTTTCAAGGTGGTGTTACCATCATTATCAATTCCCTTGAAGGAACTTCTGCTCTTGGTGTTGTATGACGAGCCCTCCCTTTCCATTCTTTAATTTGGCTATGAAGGGGAATGTCTTGATACACCAAGAACCAACAAAGCAACAAAAGGTAAAAGCTAGATTAGAGATGAAACCTGCTCTGATACCATGTGAAAAAATATTGAAGAAACAAAGAAGTGTGAAAGAAAGTATTGATGAAAGAATAAAGAAGCTTGTTTTTCACTTTCAATATTTACACATCTTGGGTATATATATACAACATCCTAACGGCTAGGTACAAGCTGATTTTACTTTTCTAACAGCTAGGTACAACACATAACAGCATAGCTTTCAATTTCAAGAACTAGCCGTTATTTCGTCCATTAGTGATTAGCTTACTAGCCGTTATTTCGTCCTTTAGTGGTTAGCTTGATATGGGCTTTGGGCTTGATATGGGTGTACATAGGCCAATCAAAGAGTTATTTGGGCCTTTTATCTTCACCCTCAATCTCTTCATTCAACAGGCTTAAAATATTTTGTAACTTTTATAGATCATAAATCTAGTGTATACATGGATTTATCTTATTAAAAGCAAATATAAGGTTTTTTGTTGTTTTAGAGAGTTTGTGATATTGATTGAAAATCAATTTGATAAGAAAGTTAAAGTGTTGAGAACTGTTAATGGAGGAGAGTATGTGAACAACTTGTTTAAAGAGTTTTTAGTTAGTAAAGGAATTGTTCACCAAACTACTTGTCCTTACACTCCAGAACAAAATGGAGTGGCTGAACGTAAGAATAGGCATATTTTAAAGGTGGCAAGAACTATGATGTTCTATCACAATGTACCTAGAGAGTTTTGGGGGGAAGCTATTCTCACAGCGACACATCTTATTAACCGAACACCATCCATGGTACTGAAAGAAAAGACACCAATTGAGATTGCTTATAGTACCCAACCAAACTTGTCCTATCTTAGAATTTTTGGATGTGTATGTTATGTACATATGCCAAGTCATTCAAGAGATAAATTAAGTGAAAGAAGCATTAAATGCATCTTTTTAGGTTATTGTGTAGATACTAAGGGTTATAGGTGCTATAATCCCTTAACTAAGAACAAGTATATTTCTAGAAATGTTACTTTCGTAGAAAATGACTCATATTTTCATAGCAATGGTAATGGAAAAGGTGAAGTTGATGATCCACTTCCTTTAGCCATAATACACAAGTATATACCACTATCTAGTGACGTACTAGGCAACCATGACCAACACTTGAGTAGTGATAACATAGAATCACAAGATCAAGAGTCTAATGAGGGTGAAACTAGCAATGAAAGTCTAGATGCACATTCACCTAGTGAAGTAAGTGAAGATTTACAGTTATCATCCAGTAGACTTAGAGACGAGGGAGAGCAAAATGAAATACATAGGGATGAACATTCGAATGTTCAAATAGAATCACTATCTAGTAACCAAGATGGGCCATCTATTAGTATATGAAGTGAGGGGGAGCATGTTGTACCATTGCAAGGCCCAAATCCCCCACTTAGGAGATCTCAAAGAATTGACAATCTTCATCGGATTGGATGAAGAAAAGAGTGTTTTTCCATGGTAACAAAGTAATCGCACACCCTCTTGACCACTACTACACCTTAGGAAATGTAAAAGAGAGTTTTAGAGCCTTTTTAACTAAAGTAGACACCATTAAAGATCCTAATAACTTTAAGGAAGCTAGGGAATTATCAGTTTGGAGACAAGCCATGCAAGAGGAATTGGATGCTTTAGTTAAAAATAATACATGGGAATTAGTACCTTTACCTTTGGGAAAGAAGGTTGTAGGATGCAAATGGGTGTATAAGACTAAGTTAAATAGTGATGGAACCTTGGACAAACATAAGTATAGGTTAGTGGCCAAAGGCTTCACTCAAACCTACGGCTTAGACTATACAGAAACTTTTGCACCAGTTGCAAAAATGAACACCATTAGGGTGCTTCTCTCCTTAGCGGCTAATTATAATTGGGATTTACATCAAATGGATGTAAAGAATGCTTTCTTGCAAGGAGAGTTAGAGGAAGAGGTTTACATGAGTTTACCTCAAGGATATGATGTTATGGTTCCAAATACACATGTTTGCAAATTGAAGAAAGCCATATATGGATTAAAGCAATCACCAAGAGCATGGTATAATAAGTTGCATAATGCATTGTGTTCTCAAAATTTTAAAGTGAGTGATGCTGATCATTCCTTATTTATTAAGCACTCAAGTGAGGGATCTACCATTGTTCTTATTTATGTGGATGATATTATCATCACCGGTTGTGACATTAATGGCATTAAGAGCATTAAAACATATTTGAAGTCTGCATTTGATGTTAAAGATTTGGGAAACTTACGATATTTTCCTAGGTATAGAAATTGCTTATTCCAATGAAGGGCTATTTCTATCCCAAAGAAAATATGTTCTTGATTTGTTAAGTGAGACAGGAAAACTTGGAGCAAAGCCAGCTGTGACACCTATGGAAGCACTAAGAAGGAAGAAAGAGGATAACAAGCATGAAAACGAACATGACAAGGAGGAGCCATACAAGGACATCAAGCTTTATCAAAGACTTGTAGGTAAGCTTATATATTTCTATTCACTATTGTTTTTTCTATGCAACAGGTAAGTCAACACATGTCATGCCCAAAGAATATACACATGGAAATGGTGAATAGAATTTTAAGGTACATAAAACAAGCACTGGGGCAAGGAATCTTGATGAGAAGAAAAGGCCACCACAAGATATGTGCTTACACAGATGCGGATTGGGCCGGTAACTTCGAGGACAGAAGATCAACCACTGGTTATTGCACATTCGTGGGAGGTAATTTGGTGACTTGGAAAAGCAAGAAGCAAAGTGTAGTTGCAAGATCGAGTGCAGAAGCTGAATATAGAGTCTATGGCATCTACTACGAGTGAATTGGTTTGGATAAAATCATTAGTGGAAGACTTAGGATTTTCAGTTGAAACACCTATGGACATGTACTGTGATAACAAGGCAGCAACACACATTGCATCTAATCCAGTGTTCCATGAGAGGACCAAGCACATCGAAGTTGATTGTCACTTCACAAGAGAAAAGTACTTGAGCAAAGTGATCAACATGCCTTATGTGAAGAGTGAAGATCAACTTGCGGATATATTCACCAAACCATGTACTCATCAACAACTTCTTAAGGTGAGTTCCAAGTTGAACTTATTCAATTTGTACAAGTCCAACTTGAGGGGGAGTGTTAAAGATGAAGAGATTGAGGGTGAAGATGAAAAGCCCAAATAACTCTTGGATTGATCTATGGATACCCATATCAAGCCCAAAGCCCAATTCAAGCTAACTACTAAAGGACGAAATAACAGCTAGTTTTTTAAATTGAAAGATATGTTGTTATGTGTTGTACCTAGCTGTTAGAAAAGTAAAGTAAGCTTGTACCTAGCCGTTAGGATGTTGTATATATAAACCCTAAGATGTGTAAATATTTTGAGATAGAATAAAAAGCTATTCATTTTTCTCTCTTCATGCATTTTCTCTCTACTTGCATTTTTTACTTGGTTTATGTTGAATCTTTGAAATTGTGAGCTAAACACATTCAGATTCTATTTATCAACATGCCCTACTTTTATTAAAGTAGGTATTCGCTCAAAAGGCCCTTCGAATGTTGGCATCATTCCTTAAATAAATTCCCTAGAACTGGGATACATATAATATATTAATTACCACACAGGTCAAAGAACTAACTACCCTTTGAGTGAACTTTCGAACACAAAATCAAAAAAAAACACCAAGAGCCCCGAAATATGGGCCACACTCATTAAGATTTATAGATTTTCCATCAATAATAGGATTCTATCCAATTAAAGCATTCCAAGAGTCTAACTAGAAAGAAAGTCAGTACTCTCACTTCACAGGGCGACAAGAGAGACTACGAGCATATATGAGAAAAGCGCCATAAAAAATATTTTTTAATGCTTGAAGAAGCCGTAGAGGCAGGGGAAGCGAAAAGTCACTAACTAGACTAAAGGGACGGCTACTTCTTTCTTTTTCTCCCAAGATGGGAAGAAGAAGATACCTAGTCGTTTACCTGGAAAGAGAAGACAAAACCATTTTCAGCATTGTCATTGAATGGAAGAAAGGCTGCTGTTAGCAAAATCAGATCTCTAAGTTGAACTAGATGAGGAAAGATAAGCTATAAGCTAAAACCTAAAAAGGTCTTCCTTTCAAAAGGCAATGGCAACTAGTTCAATGGTAGCTTTCTAATTAAAGAACATTCTTTTCGCCAGCCAACCCCATAGGGGTCTCAAGGCGCAAAGCACTGGCTGACCCATAGGAAAGACCTACGGGACACTTACACGAGATGTGTGCTTTCAGTAAGTGAAGAAGGAAGGGACTCAAGCTTTCAGTTCCATGAACAGAAAGCCTCGAAGACAAATGCTTCATCATCCCTATAAGGTAGTTTGAATTGCTTTTCTTTCAAGCCTTTAAAATCTATCAGTCTATTTTTTTAGCAGTTCTTTTCTTAGGGTCAATCTATGAATCTGTTATAGCCATGGATCTCTTTTCAAGCCTAAGGCAGGCTTATGAAGTTGGAGAAGATTCTCCATTCTATTCGCCTGCTGTTAGAGTTTTAGTTCATTTCAATGGCAAGCTAGTTACTGTTTTTGTTGCCTTTTCTATTAATCCATAAATAGAAAGGATAAAGGATCAAGGGCCTCAACCACTTACTCACTTACTTTGAAAACTAGCCAGATGGGACCAAGCAAGAACACTTTACAACTATGTATGTTGACTGATAACTCTCGGAGTATCTCAAAAGAAAAGTAAAGAAGTCATGTAAGCATACAACACTAAAACGTGCTTAAAAAACTAAAATTTAAATAACGAAAGCCATGGATAACCAATCTCTCACCATTGTTTTTCTTCACATTTTTGAGTATTGCTAAAGTCTTCTAAGCTCTCTAAATCCTCTCAAGATGGTGTTTAACAAGAATTTCGGGCATAGGAACCTTTGTAAAGCAAAACACCTTTGAATTTATAGAATTCTAGAATTCTTCCCATCAAATAATTCTCACATTTAATGCAGGTATTATGGCTACTCAATGTTGCAGTTTTGTGTTTAAAATTTGAATTCTAGTATTACAAAACATAATGGAGAGTTAAGGGCCATAATTTGAATGTTACAAATTATTTCTTAATGAATTTAAATGTCCAAAATTCATAATTTGTAACTTACATTCTCCTACTTGGCCTGCAAACTTCAAATTCTCATATGTAAGAAATAGCATACATGAATCATGGCAATATATTATTAAAATTGGTAACTTCTCTCCTATGTATTATAGATATATGATACTTCTTACTACAACCTTAATGTGTTAATCTTAATGAATAAACCTTATGTTTATTCTTGGTCTAACATAATGACTTTAATTTAATAAATAAATTTCATGTTTATTTTAGGTCTAATACAAATTTTGTTTTCTTTCAAATAAATATGTACATTTTATTAGAAAATAAATAATCAGAGTTTCATAAATTACAATCAATTTACATGCTAAAATCAAGTCTCATATGTATTACATGATCCTTAAACCTTGATGGTGGCATGCCTTTTGTTAAAGGATTTGCAATCATCAAATTAGTACTGATGTGCTCAATGACCACTTTATTTTCCTTAATACGTTCTCTAATGGCTAAATACTTAATATCGATGTGTTTACTTCAACTTCCATTTTTATTATTCTTATCCTAGAATATAACAGCTGAATTGTCACAATATATCCTCAATGGCCTAGAAATTAAATCCATAAGTCTAAGCCCAGATATGAAACTTTTTAACCAAACTCCATGGAGGTGGCCTCAAAACATGAAACGAATTCGACTTCCATAATGGATGTAGCAATCAGTGATTGTTTAGCGCTTCTCTAAGATACGACTCAACTAGCTAACATAAACATATATACAAATGTCAATTTTCTTGAATCATCACAGCCAGCGAAGTCAGAATCTAAGTAGCCAACTACTTCTAAATTGTCAGTTCATCTATACATAAGCATGTAATCTTTGGTCCCTTTAGGGTACCTTAAAAATTTCTTTGCAGCATTCTAATGGTCCATTTTTGGGTTACTTTGATATCTTCCTAATATTCTAACTGTGAAAGCTATGTCAGGTCTTGTATAGACTTGAGCATAGATAATGCTTCCAACAACTGAAGCGTATGGAATGTTGTTCATTTGTTCCTTTTCAAGATCATTTCTAGGATATTGGCTCAAATTAAATTTATCTCCCTTATCAATTCTTAGAGAACAATCTTTCATCTGAAATCTTTCTAGAACTTTCTTGATATAGGTTTCCTAAGATAGACATTAAATACTCCTATGTCTATCTCTATGCATCTTGATGCCAATGACACAAGATGCTTCACTCCTATCTTTCATATCAAAATTTTTAGAAAGAAATTATGTCACCTCATGTAAAAACCCTTTATTATTAGTTGCAAGTAGTATAGTATCCACATATACAGCAGGAAAACAAACTTTATTCCCATTAACTTTCTGGTATATACATTGATCCATGATATTTGCTTCAAAACCAAATGTAGAAATAATTTTATGAAATTTTAAATACCACTGCCAAGAGGCTTGTTTCAATCTATATATAGATTTCTTAAGTTGCAAACCAAATGTTCACCATTATTGGAAGAAAATCCTTCAGGTTGTTTCATATAAACCTCTTCTTCCAAATCTCCATTAAAGAATGTTGTTTTCACATCCATTTGATGTAACTCTAAATCAAAATGAGCTACTAATGTTATAATCACACGAAAAGAATATTTCTTAGACACAGGAGAAAATGTTTCTGTGTAATCGATTCTTTCTTTTTGAGTAAATCCTTTGATAACAAGTCTAGCCTTGTATCTCTCAATATTGCCTAATGAATCCTTTTTGGTTTTAAATATCCATTTACACCCTATGGGTTTAAATCCTTTAGGAGCCTTAACAAGATTCCAGACCCCATTTGTTAACAAGTTAGATTGCTGACAACTCATGGCTTGTGAAAACGTTTCTAGATCATTTACAGGTCTAACTCTTATGAATACATAATATAATCACTAGAAATTGGTGAACATTTTCTTGAGGAGTATATTGCACAACTACTTGTTTAACAACTTGATCTACTAAAACATCATTAGTTTGTGAAATTTGATTATCATTTGGTTAAATATCACACATTGTTTGCTCAACATCCATTTGTACCGGAGGAATGTTATTGATGACAATCATTTTAGTACATGAAGTGGATCGTTTTGAATGATCATTCTCAAAAACTATGTTCTAGGATTGATCTCTCTTATTAATCAAGTCATTCTCAAGAAACTTGGCATTTCTTGATTCCACAAACTTAATGTGATATGATGGATAATAAAATTTGTATCCTTCAGACCTTTCTGAATATCCAACGAAATATCCACTAATGGTTCTAGGATCCAATTTCTTTTCTTGTGGATTGTAAACTCTTATTTTAGAAAGACAACCCCAAATGCTTGTCCATTCTCTGTGTATTTACCATAGTATTCACCATCTCTATCAAATCTCACGATTTTTATTTGCTTATCATATTGTTTCTTTACTTCAATTTTGAAAATTTAAAAACATGTAATGCTTCATCCTTAGTATTCAACAAGTAGAAATACATAAATCATGAATAATAATCAATAAAAGTGATAAAATACTTATAACTATATGAATCTATATTAGAACTATAAATGTCTGTATGTATGATTTATAATAAGTCTAAACTCCTCTTGGCACCTTTCTTTGACTTATTGGTTTGCTTTCTCTTTATACAATCCACATAAATCTCAAAATCAGTAAAGTGTAAAGCACTAAGTACTTGATCATTTTCTAACCATTTGATTCCTTTTATGGAGATATGTCCTAATCTCCGATGCCACAACATAGAGGAATTTTCATTCATAACAAACCATTTGTAAATTAATACGAAAAAAACCATCAGACAATGTACCATTTCCATTAAGATTAGATTTATAAAAAATTTTCATGAAAAAATCCGAAAAGTTGAAAGAATATCCATAGAGTATAAGTTTAGAAATATAAATTAAATTCCTAGAAAAATTAAGAATATAAAAAGTCTTTTCCGAATTCATTACAAAACTACTATTGAGAACTAAACTACATGTCCTAATAGCCTTTATAGTTGAGAACTAAACATGCTTAAAAAACTAAAATTTAAATTACAAAAGACATGGATAACCAACCTCTCACCATTGTTTTTCTTCACATTTTCGAGTGTTGACAAAGCCTTCGAAGCTCTATAAATCCTCTCAAGATGGTGTTTAATGTGAACTTTGAGCTTAGGGACCTTTGCAAAGCAAAACACCTCCCAATTTATAGAATTTTTCCCATCAAAGAATTCTCACACTTAATGGAAGTATTATGGCTACTCAATGTTGCAGTTTCATGCTTTAAATTTGAATTCTAGAGTTACAAAACATGATGGAGAGTTAAGGGTCATAATTTTGATGTTACAAATTTTTTTAATGAATTTAAATGTTACAAATTCATAATTTAGTGCTAAATGCTTCAAAAATATATAGGAGCGAATACGTTCCATTGATATGAGCGGGACAAAAGATGTCTATAGGAAGGATCCGGTCGAGTATATTGTAGCGGGAGTTTCTTCTAACTTCCCTTTGTTGTCTTTCTTTCTTCCTCTTTGAGATCCAGTGAAATTAGGACTGTCCAGCAAAGAAAGGATAGGGAGATTAGGGAAGCCTGTCTTAGTCCAATCTACCCTCTTTTCAAGGGCAAGGTCAAACGAGATGGCTAGGGTTAGGAATCTCTTGTAGACACAGAGATTCTTTCTAATGAGCTAAGAATATCCAGGCCATGGCATTCACGTGCAACAATACAAGAAGTGAGTAAAGTTAGAGATTCAATACAATTATCTTTTATAGGATAGTTTATTAATAGTAAATGACTTATATAATCTCCCTAAAGAGGAAAATAGCTAGGATCTTGTAATAGTTCCTTTAGTAGCTAGTTTATTCTTCCTCGCAACCCTTTCATCCCTGCTAGCTCTTTCGTAGTTCAATCGTATCCGTCTTTGAGCCATCCTAATCAATCCTTGTAGGCAATGCTCTTGGTTTGCCTTCAATCAGTTTATCAACCTAAGGCTTTGCTCTATTCCCTGTGTTGTACAAGTCATGGAAGTAAGGTTCAATACTAGGAAAAATCTTTTACTTTACGGGTTTATCACCCCGATTGGTTTAGTTAGGAAATTTCCTATAGTAGTATGCCCCTATCTCGTAAGTGTTCCATCGTTGCAAGCCCCTTCCACTCAGCCCAAGCTTTCGATTCAATTATTCTATTAGCTTTTAGTTAGTCGTTTAGTCAAAGTGTATGTCCCTTTCGAATCGTTCTATCATTTGAAGTAGAAGCTGGGGTAGAGACCCATTGGTATCGTGAGTGAATGTCCTTGTTGTTGTGTTCCTTTCCTTCTGTGGGTTTGACATAGTCTCTCATTCCATTCCTCCCTGGAAATTGCATGTAAAAAGAAGTCCCATAACCTTCTAATCGGAGAAGTACTTTATCTTTTAACAGCTTTTCTATAGCAACGAAAGATTTTTTCTTTCTTCCTTCAGCTTGAGACTATGGTCAGTATGGTATTTATGCTTGAGGTGATGGTGGATTATCTAAAGCTTTAGGTCAGAATGTCTATTAGTCTTTGTGGTCTAGTACACGTCTAGTTTTCTAAGCTTTCGAAGACTTCCTGGTTTAACTGGCTCCTAAAGGAATCCATTCTCCTTAAGCTTTTAGTGATCAAATATGGATTCCGTCTCTCGGTCTGTCCTTCTATTTGAGGAAGCCTTGCCTTTCTTTTCTATTAGCATTGGCTTTTTTTGCTTCAGCCAGTGTACCAGTTTTCCCGACTTTAGTCCTTCTTTTTCCTTCTCTTTTTATTGGAAGCATGAAGCATTCTTAGTGGTAAATGGCTTCTGAGAATCTCCTTACCCCAAGCAAGTAAGGATTTTTCTTTCTTCCCTCACTTGGCTTAGTGATTGAAGTTGCGCCCATGGTTGATAGAGTTTAGCTAGCCTTGAGTGGTAGGGTCCTACTTTGAGAAATTCTGTTAGTCTACTCAACCCTCAACTACTGGCTCTACGGGCAATTAATCAACGTCTAAAAGCCTCTCAACCTGGGAATTCCTATTTCTTTCTTTCTCTCTCTTTCCTTTTTCTTAGCTTAGTTTGCTATTCCATCTGCCAGATGTGCTTTCTTGTCTGTGTGTGCGACTCTTTCATTCTTACCTTTTAGTTGGTTAATAGGCCTCGTCCTTGATTTCTTTCCTTCGATTATCCCCTACTCTAATTAGAATTCTAAAGGCAACCAAGTCGGAAATTACGTAGAGTAATTGTGAACCTAAAGAGCCTATCTAGCATTTCAATCTTCAATCTAACCATATCTTTCTTTTCCTTTTTGCATCGTTCCTTTTCCAACGCTTTTCGTTGGACAACAACCAACTAAAGTGTTCTATCCTTCTTCAATACTCCAACTCTCTTTCTGTCTAGAGGGAATCATTTTTTCTCAATCAATCATGCCTCAACTGGTTAAATTCACTTATTTTACGCAATTCTTCTGGTTATGCCTTTTCTTCTTTACTTCTTATATTTTCATATGCAATGATGGAGATGGAGTACTTAGGATCAGTAGAATTCTAAAACTACGGAACCAACTGGTTTCACACTGAAGGAACGATTCTTTGAGGCCTTGTAACGACCCCAACAATTTGAAAAATATCTTGAGACAAGGTTTTAGCACCGATGTATCCTATATGTACTCTAGTTTATTTTAAGTATCCCAATTGTATAATGTCCTTGACTTATTGGGAAAAAAGAGGAAAATCACTTTGATCTCTTGTTTCGGAGAAATAAGTGGCTCACAAGGAATAGAAAGAAACATATTCAATTTGATCTCGAAGTCCTCATATAGCACTTCATCCAATCGTGGATGGGGGATCACTTGTTGGAATGACATAATACTAATCCATGTTTTACACGACCAAGGAAGAATTTGAATATAAAAATGACGATAACTACAGCATGAAAATCATTTTAGGACCAGTGTCGACCTTTACCTTCGTGAATGAATTTTGGTAATTTGTGAGGGAGAGGGGGATGGTGTAGGCATCCAAAATGAGGGTCCTTCTTAAGCTCAAGCATCAAATATCGAAATGGTGGATGCCTACACCATCCCCCTCTCCCTCACAAATAAGGGAAAGACCTGGTGGGGGACCCCGGGGTGGCACCCTTGGGGGAAGGGAATGCCCCCAATAGAGAGGAAACTTCAACCGAGCCCACAGTAAACATATGATGAGCCCAAACAAGAAATCCAAGAACACCTATACTGATCATGGCGGCGGGCGGAAGAAGGGCTTTTTGCTCTCTTTAAAGTTAAAGTAAAGGCTGCAGTCAAGGGGTAGGCAAAAAAACTCTAGAAATTGATCTTCGAGTGGCTTGGGATTGATGAATAGAAAGATTTTCTTTCACGGTAGGTAAAGGCAAAGGGTTCTGATTTCACGAGCTTCATTATCACTTTCCAAAAATGC
The DNA here is from genome assembly GCA_019650275.1 of Xylocarpus granatum. Lineage (NCBI taxonomy): Eukaryota > Viridiplantae > Streptophyta > Magnoliopsida > Sapindales > Meliaceae > Xylocarpus > Xylocarpus granatum. The sequence continues at coordinate 12,716 of BNST01000213.1, forward strand.
TTGCTGAGAAAGAAGGTCCATTTTCCCACGTAATTCGTTGGTCAAACCAAGGATTCTCTTCCTAGTTAGACTTCTATCAATGCAATGAAAGAACTATCCCGTTCTATTTGTTTGTCCTGTCGATAGAAAGAAAATTACACCCCAAGGAGCCCTTCTTTATTACTTTTTTAAGGGGTAGGGGTGAAGGGGGGGTTTACATACAACTGAGGCAAAATGGTTTATGATTGAATCTCAAACGCATTCTTATCATTTGGTAGATCCAAGTCCATGGCCTATTTCGGGTTCATTAGGAGCTTTGGCAACGACCGTAGGAGGTGTGATGTACATGCATTCATCTCAAGGGGGTGTAAGACTTCTCAGTTTAGGCCTCATATTTATACTGTATGGCATGTTCGTATGGTGGCACAATGTTCTATGTGAATCCACATTGGAAGGACATCATACCAAAGTCGTACAATCTGGACTTCAATACGGTCTTTTTTTGTTCATCGTATCAGAGGTTATGTTCTTTTTTGCATTTTTTTGGGCTTTTTTCCATTCTTCTTTAGACCTACAATAGAGATTGGAGGTATTTGGTCCCCAAAAGGGATTTGGGTTTTAAATCCTTGGGAAGTCCCTTTTCTTAATACCCTTATTCTCCTTTCATCCAGAGCTATTGTAACTTAAGCTCATCATGCTATACTAACGAGGAAGGCAAAGGCCATATTCCAAGAATAGGTTTTGATAGTAGATCCTTTTCCCCAGCAATTAGCAAAAAAAATCGGATCAAAAAGAAATTTGAGTCAAATCTTGATGGTTGTCTTAATCAAAAAGAAATTTGAGTCAACTGGCGGATCAGTTCACTTCCGATTGTGGATTGCCTTGCCCAAGTGCAAGAGGAATTGGAGCACACCTTTCCAAATGGCCAAGGGGTGGCACCTATGTTGATCAAGGCAGCCCCCACTCCCTCAGTGATCCCGTACCATCTGCCCCTACTGCAGGATGATTTACGAAGATGTATTCTAGCCAAGAAGCTTAGTTTATATTATATCAGAAAACACACTTCTGCTCACCTAGCCTCCTTCTTAACCATATTAGACTATCAATTTGAAATTGAGAAGCTGATAGAATCTACTTTAATTAATGATAGATTTCATCCATGGGGACTCTTTTACAGCTTACCAAATATACGAGGGGGTGCTTTTTAATCATCCAAATCTCGACAAAGAGCATCTTCCATTATCCCAATGGACCTTGCTCTCCCACTTACAATAAATCGAAAGAAATGGTACTCGGCAAAGTATCCCTTATAGGCGAGTGAGAAGAGCCATTGATTGTCTTGATATATGGCTCAGTCGCTATGGTTAATCTATATCTCTAAACGGATTCTCTTTTAGTGGATTTCAAAAGTGGAAGGGTTTGAGTGAGTGAGTGAATTGAGTTTCTCGTCTGGTGGGGGGTAGGGGTGGATATGATCTATGGTTAGGGGGCAATACACACCAAAAGGTTCAAAGAAGGAACGCTGCTTCGCTCTGCTGGATGCTTCTGATCAATAGGAAGAGGAGGACAAAAAAAGCTTATGATGATCATCTATTTGAGTCGATCATTTCCAAGATCTAATTCAAGTTTTTTCTTATCTAGTGGAAACACCTTACAATCTGAAGTTTTACGCTTGAGGGAAGAATGTTCTTGGTGGATGCAGGACTTGGGACCCCCAGAATTTGTATGCAAGATAGCTTAAGGAGGCCAATCAATCGAGCCACCAGGTTTGAGAATAAGGTGGGATCCCTGGATCTAGTGGCCGGTGAATCACTGATCAAAGAGCAGATTCTGGAGAGATTCTTCATCGATCTAGTGGCCGGTGAATCACTTATCAAAGAGCGAGCAGCCGCCAGGTTTAATGATTTGGTGGGATCCATAGATGTAGTGGCTGGTGAACCGCTTCTTCTTCTTCCATGAAGATTCAAACAAAATTGAGCTTGGATGGAACTGAACAAGATTTGGCGAACGAATACAAAGGTCAAAGGCTTTATTATTGACAAAGTAAAAGGAGGTTATTCAATAGCCATCACAGGTTTCATTACTTTTCTTCCATTCTGTCCTCATATGAGGGAAAAGGATATCAAATTATCGATTCACCATTGAGAGCATTAACCCCAAAAGGATGAATATTGTGGTGTTATAACAGCGGTAGATCAAACAAGAACTTGATGAGCGAAATCTGCTGACGAAAAAAGAGCACTTTTTTCAATTCTGAAGCCTAGTGTCTCCTGATAACACTCTATCACCTTAATCCATTCTTTTTTTTTGAGGGTCTTGCACTTATTCCGGCCCTCCATTTACATAGCGAAGAAAGGCAAAGGCTCTTGCTCGAATGCGTGACTATGGCATGCCTATCGCCCCTGGCACAGCACTCTAAAATGCATGTTGGGTTGAGCAAGAATACTGCGACTAGGGAGACGAAGAATGAAATTGAAGGCATAGTCTCAATAAAAATAATTAAACACCAACCAACGAGTGGCGGATTTGATTTTGATGGAGTCTCGCAGAAGAAGACCCCTTACAGGAGGGGCGTTAGCGCGCTACAACTAACTGCTCTTGTCTTGAATTTTGTTGCATCCTTGTCCTTCTTTTATTCATATTCAATCTTCCGCTTTCATCGCTCGTAGTTGCTCTCTTTCCTTAATGCTATCTTCTTCTTAGCCTTGCTTGGCACTATATACCTTCTTTGCTTCTCTTATGTGTCCATGAACATTAGTTCGAGTCTACGCCCATCTTTCTGAGTTCAAAGAGGGTTTTGCAAGTCCAAAACGGGAGGTTTAGTGTGAGTCCACAAAAGGGGAGTAACTTTCTGGGCCACTCACATGTTGTCAATTCGAATGCTTTCTAATTTACTTTAAGGTCCCTCAGATCATCTTTACTAGTATAAAAGGAATTCCTTTCTTTTTTCTTATGGTAAGTGGTCTATCTACACGATGTCTTCTTTTATTTAAGACTGATCTTCCCCCTTGCCTTTTAAGCTGAGGGCAATCAATCAGTCCATTCATTCCTGCCCTTCATTCAATAGATCACTTAGCTTTATTTCTTAGTCAATCCCCTTTGTTCATGGCTTTGAATTTTTTGTAATGCTTTTATTTTTAGTAAAGATCTCGATGACCACTTAATTCATCTTTCCTTTCCCGCTCTTGAATGAGAAGTGGTTTTTTTTTACAGACTTGGCCTGACAAAAGTGATCTCTAGAAAGCTCCCAATTAGGTCATTAGTTGGCTAACCAAATAAGCACAGTAGCTGTTTAGAGCCGAAGGAGCTCTTTTTTTTATTCTATTATATTTGGGATTCTATAGACTATGTACTTGCCTTTAGGGGATCGAAGTTGGATGAATCTCTGGTGGTTCCTTCCATCAGCGTCATCAAACCAGGTTAGGAATTCGAAAAACGGGAAGGCTCAAAATGATGGGTCAAAGGAATTTATTCTCTCCCTAGCCTCTAATTGATTTCCCACCTTAGCTGTAAAGAGGATCTTTCCCATGCTAAGCGCACTACTCCCATCATAAGAACCTTTGGGAATCCATCCCACCTCCGCCTCTATGATCCACGCCAAACACATCGACGAGTTGAATGCTCTCCTTTATTTTTACTTTAACCATGCCGCATATGTTTATAAGCTCAGCTTGGCCCCGGTGCCCCCTCCCCTAAGGCTCTCCCATCTAATTAGTGTCACTACCTCCTCTCAACAATCATCTCTTGTCATCCTTCCAGATCACATCTTTTCTTTTTTCATCGCGAATGGTAGTACTCCTTGGGACTTGGCCTTGGTCGCACTTCTTCTCTCGCTGATGAATGAATTGGCTTATCATTCATAAGATTCTTATACACTATCACAAAACACATATAATATCATTAATCTCAAATTCTGCATAAAACTATGCCCCTTTCATTATTTACCTTAATCACTTATCTTGACAGTATGGTGTCATATGCTGAGTAACTCCCAAATATTAATTTTTAGAAAATACAATATATTCCCAAATATTATAAAATTTTACAAACATAATAAGGACATATAGAAAGTATATTTTTAAAATTTTTGAGTTCAAATTCATTTTCTAACTATGATTTTATAAAAAATCATAAATATAAAATTTTGCTCTAAAATTTTAATATGATAAACTAGACACAATTACAAATTAGTTCTTCCAAATAATATTTTTCTACATCTTAATTTCATAACTTTTCAAAATACTTTGGTTAACTAAAATAATTTTGTCATTCAATTCTTTTACAAATATAAGAAATTTTTGGTCGCTGCCGTGCCTATGGGGATGTTTTGGTCACTTCCAAAAGCTCGTCCCGAGCAGCGTCAAATGCATCAGACCCCTCTGCCGAGCCCGCGGGGATTTTTTGGTTGCTACCAGAAGTTTGTGCCACACACTGTTGAATGCGGTTGACACCTTTGCCACACCCACGAGGATATTTCGGTTGCTACCAAAAATTTGTCTCGGGCACTGCCAAACACATACAATGCCTTAGCCGAGCTCGTGGGGATTTTTTAGTCGCTTCTGGAAGTTTGTCCTGCAAACTGCTGAACACGCCCCACATTGCTGCTGCACTTGCAGGGATGTTCACGTTGCTCTCCAGAAGTTAGTTCTGTGCAATGCTGAATGTGCTGGATGACTCTGCCGCGGCAGCGGGAATATTTCGGTCACTCCTAGAAGTTTGTCCCGTGCACTGTGCAACATTCTAGATGCCTCTACCGCGCCCATGGGGATTTTTCGGTCAGTTCCCAAAGTTTGTACCACATACTACCAAACTGTTGAGGACCTAAGTATGCAAGAAAAGTAGAAAATGGGCAGCAAAGGAGAGCATGGGCCTGAAAATGTGCACAACAAGCATGGCAACAGCAAGTATGCAGCTCAACAGTGAAGCCTAGCCAGAATCTGACCTTGTCCACATTGAACAAGGACATCATGCCAAGTAGAATTTCATCAGTAGCAGGACATCTGCCAAAGAGTTCCAGCAGCAGGAGGACATCCACACCAAGGAGAATTCCAGCAGCAGCAAGAAATCTGCACCAAGAAGAGTTCTATTAGTAGCAGGACATGCATGATGTGTTCCAATAGCAATGGCATACTCACTGCCAAGAAGAATAATAAGGGCAGAAGGATATGCACTAAGAGTCCTAGTCCTAGAAGGATACGTAAAGAGAAAGTCTAGCAGTTGTAGGAAACAAGATAAGATAGGAATTCTAGCCTAGGTAGAGTTCTAATATCAAAAGACCAAGAATGCTAGTAGGATTAGGATACCTTTGGACAAGATCAATCTCGATAAGGTTTTAGTTGTCTTATGAAATCTTATTGACTAAGAAAAACTTGACCTAAGTGGATAAAGAACTTAAGTACTAGTTAAATTGGGAAAAGGCTGTCTAATACTATAAATACACCCCATTGTTTGTTAGCATGAAGATATGTTCCGAATTTGTAAATTTTTATTCACTGCCCAACTCACCTGAAGCCTCCACCCTGCCCAGGGGAATGTTCCAGTCACTCCCAGAAGTTTGTCCCGCACATTACTGAACTGTTGGGCTCCTAATTTCTTGTTCCAACTTTTCTACACCTTAGGGGTTAGCACAACTTCTAAACCTCTCCTAACTTGCTGTCCCATTTGATTCTTCAGTTTTTTTCTTTATATATTGTCCTATCCTTTAGGATAGATTAATGTATGAAGGATATGTTGGATAGGCAAGACAACTCTTAAACCTATCAGAACTCACCATGGTTGAAGAAGACAACTCTTGACTTCAACCTAATCTCTTAAGAAAGGAAGAAAACTCTTCACCTTGACTAAAGCCTAAATTATCTCAAGATAACTCTTAAAAGATAACCAAAATATAAACAAAAATGCTGAAGCTTGATTCTTGATTAATGAATAAAAACTTAAAAATTTGGAGCATATATTCATGCTAACAAATAATGGGTTGTATTTATAATATTGGATAGCCTTTTCCTAATTTAACTAGTACTTGAGTTTCTTATCCACTTAGGACAAGTTTTCCTAAGTCAATAGGGTTTCCTAAGACAACTAAAACCCTATCAAGATTGACCTTATCCAAAGGTGTCCTAATCCTACTAGGGTTCTTGGCCTTTCTTGATATTACAACTCTAACTAGACTAGAGTTCCTATAAGATCTTGTTTCCTACAGCTGCTAGACTTTCTCTTTGCTTATCCTTCTAGGACTAGGACTCTCAACTTGTATCCTTCTGCCCTTAGTACTCTCCTTGGCCGTGGCTATCCCATTGCTGCTAAAACTCATCATGCGCATCCTGCTGCTGCTGGAATTCTTCTTGTCTTGATGTCATTCCTTAGCTAGACTTTCTCCATGCGTGTCCTGCTATGGCTAGAGTCCTTCTCGACTTAGATGTCCTTCTTCAATTTGGACAAGGTCAGATTATGGCCAAGCTTCAGTGCTAGGCTGCATGCATGCCATGCCCAAGCTTGATACATGCATGTTCTGTCTCGTAGTTGCCTCCCTTGCTGCTTGGTGCCTCTCTTGCAACCTCTTATGCCGCTCATGCTCCCTTTGCCTCCTAAGGTCCTCAACAATCCCCCTTTCTTGAACGACTCCCCTTGTCCTCAAGATGGAAGTTAGGAAAACATTGCTGGATATCATCATAGTACTCCCATGTTGCTTCATCCTTGGGCGAATGACTCTAACTTATGAGTACTCTCCATACTTGCCTTCTATTGCACCATAGCTTATTGTGTGAAATCCTAAGGCTTCCTTCGGTTGCTGCCCAAGGTGATCTTCCCTAAAAACATCAGGCAGTCCCTCATTCACTTGTCTCACATCTCCTATCTTCTTCGTTAACAATGAAATGTGAAACACTGGATGTAGTTTGGATGTTAACAGTAGTCTTAGGCAATAAGCTACTACTCCAACATGCTCTACTACCTTATATGGTCGAAAATATTTTCTAGCCTACTTTGCTGTAATTGGTTTTCCAGCCTTTATCTTCCTTCTAGGATGGATTTTAAGATAGTCATAATCACCTACCTTAAATTCTTCTTCTTTCCTCCCTTTGTTCACTTGTCTCTTCATTTAGTCCCTTGCTTGCTCAAGCTCATGCTTTAGTTTCTTCAAGACCTCATCTCGTGATTGAAGTGCAACATCCACTTCATATATGCTGCTGTTCCCCTATGGTATGACTTGACATTCCCGAGGGTAACCTTCCATATATAGCTTGGTATGGTGTCATCTTGATTGTTGCATGATAGGTAGTATTGTACCATAGTTTTGCCCATGGTATGTACTCCTCCCAATTGTTTTGATGATCATGGCAAAAACACCTTAAGTACTGCTCTAGGGTTTAATTGGTTACCTTACTTTGGCCATCCGTTTGTGGATGAAAGGTGGATGAGGCGACCAAGTTGCTACCGAGCTGTGTGAAAAAGCTCCTTCCAGAACTTGCTCATGAAAAACGATATCTCTATCAGATAGCATCGTTCATGGTATGCCCATGAAGTCTTACCACATTTTTGATGAACTCTTGTGCTACTTCTCTTGCCATGTATGGTTGTTTGAGTGGCATAAAGTGTGCACTCTTACTGAGTCTGTCGACTATGATTAATATTATTGTGTAACCCTTGCTATTGGGCATTTCCAAGAAGAAGTCCATTGTTAATCTTCCCAGACTTGTTCCGGTACTAGCAAAGGCTGTAATAACCCCTTGGCCTTACCACATTTTGGTTTGGTGCACTGGCAAACATTACATTCTTAGATTGGCTTCTTAATTTCAGCCCTAAGTCCTTCCCACTAAAATAATATCTTGATCCGCATGTAAGTACGAAACCATCCTAAATGTCCTCCTTCCTGTGAGTTGTGGAAGTGATTCAAGATTTCCCCCCTTAGTCCTGGTATGTTTGGTACATACACTTGCTGGTTGTGCCAAATATATCCATTCTTAAGGGTGAATTTACTAACCTTAGGGTCAAAATTCTTGATCTTCTCGATGAGCACTTGGCTTTAAGGGTCAATCTCTATTGCCTCCTTAATTTGTGTCCATACAATCCATTCTATTCTGCTAATGGCAGTGAGGCATTTGTCATTAGGCTCACATGCTGTCCACAATGCTTAACCTTCATTGTTTTTGGACAATGCATCTCCCACCTTGTTTTCTTTGCCTAGTTTGTAGATTATTTCATACTCACATCCCAGCAACTTGACAAGTAACTTTTGCTGTTCTGGTGTAGTAATTTTCTGCTCCATGAGGCTTCTCAAGGGTTGTTGATCTGTAATGATCAAGAACTTTCCTCCCAAGAAGATAAGGTTGCCATACCTTGACTGTATAGATAATGGTCAACATCTCCTTGGTATATACTAACCATTCCTTTCTTCATGGGCCCTAAGACTCTGCTTATGTATGCAATAGGTCTTCTGGCTTGACTTAGGATAGCACTTATTCCATCTTAGCAGGCGTCATTGTGAAGCTCGAAGGTTTGGTTGAAGTTAGGCAGTACTAGCACCGGGGTCTCACACATGGCTTGATTCAACAACTTGAATGCATCTTCACCCTTCTCTGTCCATAGGAATATGTCCTTCTTCAGCAAATCCGTCAATGGTTTTGCTATGGCACTGTATTTGTGAACAAAATGGCAGTAGTAGCTCGTGACTTAGAAATCCCCTAAGTCCCATAATGTTTTTAAGAGTCCGCCATGATTGCATGGCTCCTATTTTCCATTGGTCTACCTTCACTCCATCTTGCATAAACGTGCACTTGGATGGCTTGATAACAAAGCGATTTCTTCTTAACACCTCCAGGACCTTTGTTAAGTGTTCTATGTGATCATTATGGTTCCTAGAATAGACCAAGATGTCATCAAAGAAAACTAACACAAACCGGCACAAATAGGATTTGAAGATGTTGTTCATGGCTGCTTGAAAGGTGGAGAGTGCATTCCATAGTCCGAAAGGCATGACTAGGTACTTATAGTGTTCACTATAAGTCTGAAATGCTATCATCTGCACTTCCTCTCCTTTCATGCGTAGTTGATGATATCTGGCCTTGTGATCCAGCTTGGTAAACAACTTCGCTCCATGTAACTCATCTAGCATATCATCGACTGTTGGGGATTAGGCCAATGTCCTACCAATTCGGCCAACCTCTCAAATTCTTTAAGGTAACTCTCTAAAGATCCTTGTTGCCTAATTTTGGCAAGCTGTCCCTCATAGTTTGTCATGCTAGATGGGCCAAATCTGTTCACCAACTCTTATGCAAACCTTATCTAGCCAATCCTTCTACCTTCTCGACCATAAGTGGCCTTAAGCCAATGCCACCATTGGTTGGCTCTCCCATATAGGTGGTAGGATACAAAATCAACCCTTTCACCTCTCTCAACAGCTTGTTTCTCAAAATAAAACTTAGCCTTGGAGATCCATTCGGTTGGATCTCCCTTCTCAAAGGTAGGGAACTCAATTTTTACCTTTGGCCATGTGTAATGGCTTGGGCTGTCATAGTGCCAATCCTCCTTGTGGAGAGCCATGGTTCTGCCTCAGTGATTCTGTACACTTCTCGGCTGCCATGGTGCTGGTCATCTGTCCAGTACTTCTTTATGGTTGCTATAGTCATTATGGCAATCATGGAGTTAGTGTTTGTTTGGTGAAGTCTCGCTTCTACTTCCCAAACTCATGCACCTTCTCTCCCCTTTCTTGAGAGGGAACTTGTTCTTGGTCCGAGTCCTCTTCATGCTCTTGATGCCATGTACTTCCAATTGGAGCCTCCTAGACATTTGTGGTAGGGTGCTAGTTCGGCTTGCTCGATTTGGATTTGTTTTCCAGCCACTTAGGGTGCATTCCTCTTTAATTGCTCAAGAGAATGGATGATAGGAGATAACAAATGTTTGACATCACCTAACTAGTCATTGATCGCATGTTGGTTCCTCTCCAAGGCTAGGATTCTTTAATGGTTTGTGACTGAGAAGCCTTCCCTGGTCTGTTCTTATGTTGTGGGTGAATGCTGCCTAGATGACATGGTAACCGTGGGGCCTAGATGACATGGTAACCATGATGCCTTTTGATTGAATGCTGTCTGTCCTGACCTCTCAACGAGAGCACCAATTTATTGTGGTCTATATTTCTTGTCCCAGCTTTTCTACACCTTAGGGGTTAGCACGAATTCTAAACCTCTCCTAACTTGCTGTCCCATTTGATCCTTGAGTTCTTTTCTTTGTTTCTCATCCTCTAAGCTGTCCTTCAGGATAGATTAATGTATGAATGATATGTTGGATAGGCAAGACAATTCTTAAACCTATCACAACTCGCCTTGGTTGAAGAAGACAACTCTTGACTTCAATCTAATCTCTTAACAAAGGAAGAAAACTCTTCACCTTGACGAAAGCCCAAGTTATCTCAAGATAACTCTTAAAAGATAACCAAATGTAAACAAGAATGTTGAAGCTTGATTCTTGATTAATGAATGAAAACTTGAAAAATTCGGAGCATTTATTCATGCTAATAAATAATGGGTTGTATTTATAGTATTGGATAGCCTTTTCCTAATTTAACTAGTACTTGAGTTCCTTATCTGCTTGGAACAAGTTTTCCTAAGTCAATAGGGTTTCCTAAGACAACTAGAACCTTATCAAGATTGACCTTATCCAAAGGTGTCCTAATCCTACTAGGATTCTTGGTCTTCTTGATATTACAACTCTACCTAAACTAGAATTCCTATCCGATCTTGTTTCCTACAGCTGCTGGGCTTTCTCTTTGCTAATCTTTCTAGGACTAGGACTCTCAACATGTATCCTTCTGCCCTTAGTATTCTCCTTGGTCATCAGTATTTCATTACTACTGGAACTCATCATGCACATCCTGCTACTACTGGAAATTTTCTTGTCTTGGATGTCGTTCCTTAGCTAGACTTCCTCCATGCGTGTCCTGCTGTGGCTGGAGTCCCTCTCAGCTTAGATGTCCTTGTTCATTTCGGACAAGGTCAGATTCTGGTCAGGCTTCACTGCTGGGCTGGATGCATGCCATGTCCAAGCTTGGTGCGCGCATGTTCTGGCTTGTAGCTGCCTCCCTTGCTGCTTGGCGCCTCTCTTGCATCCTCCTATGCCGCTTACACTCCCTTTGCCACATAAGGTCCTCAAGACAAATGCACCTGATGCTGACATTGCAGCTGCGGGGATGTTCTAGCCACTACTAGAAGCTCATGCTGCGTACTGCCAAATGTGCCTGACGGTGCTGCTGTGCCCTCGGGATGTTCTTGTCGCTTCTGAAAGTGTCCAACGCTACTGCTGCACCTGTGGTGATGTTCCAGTTGCTCCCCGAAGTTCAACCTGTGCACTACCAAATGCGCCTGACACCACTGCCCTGCCTGCGGGGATGTTCTATTCGCTCCTGGAAGTTTGTCCTGTGCACTAACCAATGTGCCCAAAGCCCCTGCTGTGCTAGCAGGGATGTTTCAGTCACTCTCGGAAGTTTGTCCCACCCACTCCCGAACCCATCCAACACTTCTGTAGTGCTCGCAGAGATGTTCTGGTCGCTCCTGGAAGTTCATGCCATGCACGGTCGAACGCACCCAACACCTCAGCCACACCTGCGGGGATGTTCTGATCACTGTCAAAAGCTCGTCCTGTGCACAGCGCAACCTACCTGATGTTGCTGCTGTGCCTGTAGCAATATTCTGGTAGCTCTCGGAGTCTGCCTCGTGTACAGCAGAACATGAATGACACTGCTGCTATGCCTGATGTGATGTCCTAGCACTCCTAGAAGTTCACCCCACACACTGCCGTATGTGCCAGATGCATCTACCGCACCAGCGAGGATGTTTCGGTCACTCCCAGAAGTCTGTTCCACACACTGCTAAATGTGTCCAACGCCAATGCCACTCCGGCGGGGTTGTTCTGGTCACTCTCGAAAGTTTGTCCCGCACACTGCCAAATGCACCCAAAGCCTCTGCCTCGCCTGTAGGGATGTTCCAGTAACTTCCGCAAGTTCATCCTAAGAACTGCCCAATGCATCCCTTGCCTCTGCCACACCTGCAGGAATGTGCTGGTCGCTCGCGGAAGTTCATCCTATGCACTGCCGAACGCGCACGATGCCTCTGTCTCTCTCTCTCGGGGATATTTCGGTCGCTCCTAAAATTTCTCTCGCACACTACCCAACATGCCGAAAGTATAAGCCATGCCCGCAGGGATTGTCTGGTTGCTCCCGAAAGTTCATCCCACGCACGCACGAATATGTTTTATGCTACTGCCATGCCCACGGGAATTTTCTGGTTTCTCTTGAAGGTTCATCCCGAGCAAATGTGCCCAACGCCTCTGTCGTGCCCACCAGGATGTTTTGGTCCTCCTATAAGATCATCTCGTGCAGTGCCCAACTTGTCCAACAACTTTGGCCAGCCTGTGGGAATTTTTCGATCACTCCCAGTAGTTTGTCCTGCACACTGCTGAATGCACTCGATGCCGTTGCCACGCCCTCAAGGATGTTTTGGTCTCCCCGAATGTTTGTCCCGTGCACCGACAATTGTGTCTGATGCCGCTGCTTTGTTTGTGGGGATGTTCCAGCTGCTTCTAAAACTTCATCCAGCACACTATCGAACACATACAATGCCGCTACCGCAACCGTAAGGATGTTCTGGTCACTCCCAGAAGTTCGTCCTGACCACTGCCAAACACATCCGATGCATCTGCTGAGCTTGTGGGGATTTTGTAGTTTCTCAAGGAAATTCGTCCCGCACACTACCCAATGCACCCAAAGTCTTTGCCATACCTGCAGGGATGTTTCGATCTCTCCTGGAAGTTCGTCCTGTGCACGGCCGAACGCACCTGACACCTCTGCTCATCCGTAGGGATGTTCTAGTAACTCCTGAAGTTCATCTTGTGCAGTGCCCAAAGCCTCTTCCGAGCCCGTGGGGATGTTCCAGTTGCTCCCAGAAGTTCATCCCGTACACTGCCAAATTATTGGGGTCCCGACTTTTTTTCCCCAACTTTTCTACACCTTAGGGGTCAGCACGCCTACTGAAATCCTTCCTAACTTGCTGTCCCGTTTGATTCTTGAGTTCTTTTCTTATTTTATATCCCCTAAGCTGTCCTTCGGGTTAACTAATATATATAAAGATATGTTGGATAGGCAAGACAACTCTTAAACCTATCACAACTTGCCTTGGTTGAAGAAGACAACTCTTAACTTCAACCTTAGCTCTTAAGCAAGGAAGACAACTCTTAACCTTGTCTTAAGCCCAAGTTATCTCAAGACAACTCTTAAAAGATAACCAAAATATAAACAAGAATGGAAGCAAGAATGCTTACCTTTGATTCTTGATTAATGAATGAGAAAATAACAAAATTCGTAGCTTATGTCCTCCTCACAAATAATGGGCTGTATTTATAGTCCTAAGACAGCCTTATCCTAATTTAACTAGTACTTAGGTTCCTTATCCACTTAGGATATGTTTTCCTAAGTCAACAAGCTTTTCTAAGTCAACTAAAACATTATCAAGATAGACCTTATCCTAAATGTTTCCTAATCCTACTAGGATTCTTGGTCTTTCTTGAATTCCTACCTAGACTAGAATTCCTACTTTATCTTGTTTTCTACAGCTAGCTGGACTTCCTCTTGGCTTATCCTTCTAGGACTAGGACTCTCAATGCATATCCTTCTGCCCTTAGAATTCTACTTTCCGCGAGTATCCTATTGCTACTGGAATTCATCATGCTTGTCCTGTTGCTGCTGGAATTCTCCTTGGCATGGATGTCCTGCTGCTGCTGGAACTCTGCTTGGCTTAAATGTCTTGCATTAATTAAGATTAAGTAAAATACTGGTCGGGCCTCACTGCTGGGCTGCACACTTGCTGTTGCCATGCTTGTTTTGCACATTTTCTGGCCCATGCTCTCCTTTGCTGCCCATTTTCTGCCCATTGCCTTTCCTGCATACTTAGGTTCTCAACAATCTCTCTTTCTTGAAGGCTCACCTTGTCCTCAAGGTGAAAGTTGGAAAACTGCTGCTGGATGTCATTATAGTCTTCCCGAACTTGTACGGGTAATGGCAAAGATTGTAGCAATCCCTTGGTCTTGCCATCTTCTAGTTTTATCCATGGGCAAATGTCGAAATTGCTGTCTTTCTTTTGACTTCTGCCTTGAATCCTTCTGACCAAAAGAATAGCTTGATCCGCATGTAAGTACGGAACCATCCTGAATGTCCTCCTTCTCGTGAATTGTGGAAGTGATTCAAGATCTTTCCTCTTAATCTTGATATGTTTGGTACATATACCTGCTGGTTGTGCCAAATATATCCATTTTTAAGGGTGAATTTTACTAACCTTAAGGGTCGAAATTCTTGATCTTCTTTGCGAGCTCTTGGCTTTGAGGGGTCAATTTCTATTGCCTCTTTGATTTCTGTCCATACATTCCACTCTGCTCCGCTAATGGCAGTGAGGCATGCGTCATTAGGCTCACATGCTGTCCACAATGCTTGACCTCCATTGTTTCTAGACAATGCATCTGCCACTTTATTTTCCTTGCCAAGCTTGTAGATTATTTCATACTCATAACCTAGTAACTTGACAAGGAACTTTTGTTGCTCTGGGGTGGTAATTTTCTGCTTCATGAGGCTTCTCAAGGGTTGTTGATCTATAATGATCAGGAATTTCCTCCCAAGAAGGTAAGGTCGCCATACCTTGACTGCATGGATGATGGCCAACATCTCCTTAATGTATACTGACCATTCCTTCTTCATGGGCCCTAAGACTCTGCTCATGTATGCAATAGGTCTTCCGGCTTGACTTAGGACAGCACCTATTCCATCTTGACATGCGTCAGTGTGAAGCTTGAAGGTTTGGTTGAAGTTGGGCAGTGCTAACACTGGGATCTCACACATAGCTTGCTTCAACAACTTGAATGCGTCTTCACTCTTCTTTGTCCATAGGAATCCATCCTTCTTAGCAAATCTATCAATGGTTTTGCTATGGCACCATATTTGTGAACAAATCGGTGGTAATAGCCTGTCAAACCTAGAAATCCTCTAAGTTCTGTGACATTCTTAGGAATTGGCCATGTTTGCATGGCTCCTATTTTTCGTTGGTCTACCTTCACTCCTCTTCGGATATGATGTGACCGAGGTATTCAACCTCCTCTTGCATGAATGTGCACTTGGATGGCTTGATGATGAAATGATTTCTTCTTAACACTTCTAGCACTTTTGCTAAGTGTTCTATGTGATCATCATGGTTCCTGGAATAGACCAAAATGTCATCAAAGAAGACTAAGACAAACCTGCACAAATAAGGTTTAAAGATGTCGTTCATGGCTGCTTGAAAGGTGGAGGGTGCATTGCATAATCCGAAAGGGCATGACTAGGTACTCGTAGTGTCCACTATGAGTTTGAAATGCTGTCTTTCTGCACATCCTCTTCTTTCATGCGTATTTGATGATATCCCGCCTTGAGGTCCAGCTTGGTAATAGCTTTGCTCCATGTAACTCGTCCATCATATCATCAATTGTTGGGATCGAAAAACGATCCTTGATAGTTGCTTGGTTGAGTGCCCAGTAATTGGTGCAAAACCTCCAAGTTTTGTCTTTCTTTCTAACAAGTAGAATGGGAGAAGAAAAAGCGAAAGGTGCTAGGTCAGATAATACCTTGCTGTAGCATCTCTTCCATTTGTCTTTCGATCTTGTTCTTTTGGAAGTGTGCATACTCAGTAAGGTGCTACATTAATCACCTTGGTCTCATCGATTAATGGGATGGCATGGTCGTAATGTCTTGAGGGTGGTAGCCCTTGTGGCTCTCCTAAGACATCTCTGAACTGCTCTAGTAGGTTCCTTACTGCTAATGGTATGTCTTCATGTGTTCTGCCCTTCATGATATTCAGCTGTGTTTTCCTCCTTTGTAGCCAAGAGAACCACAAAACATTGTGTACTTACCTCACAATGATGTGCTGCATTAGTGGTGGATGCCTTCCATGTGCAGTCTTTTCCCTTCCATTGGAAGTGCATGGCCTAGATTGGTAGTTGAACATTATCTTGCCTATGGTTTTAGGCCAAGCATTGCCTAAAACCACATCAAGGCCTGCCAAGGCTAACACATGCAGTTCTGCCTATATCTTGACTCCTTGAATCTGCATAGCTATTGCCTTGATAACTTGCTGCACACTTGAGCTTCTGTCCGCTTGCCACTCTTACCTCAAAGGGTGCAATCCTTTTCGGATCTAGCTGGAGTGTTTTGACCAGTTTTGTGTTGATGAAGTTATGGGTGGCTCCACTATCATCAACACCAAAACATTCTTGTTGTTTATGGTTGTGAATAGCCTCATTGCAGTAGGCTTGGTGGTTGCCCCTACTGCATGCAAGTTGATTTCACCTTCTTCCGCATGATCCGGGGAGTGTTCTGCCTCTACTTCCTCCTCGCTGTCCATGCGGCTTTCTTGATCTTCCTGCATCACTACTGGATCTCCTTTGCTAATTTTTTGAGTGCTAGAGAAATCCTTAACGTTGCAGGGAATGTCTAGATCTTCAGTGTTCAAGCTGTAACACGGATAATCATCATTCTGTCCAGGGAATTGAAAATCTAAAACAGATGCAGATGATGGCATTTGATCAATATTTGTGCCTTGCAAAACATGCTGCATGCTATGCATATTTTCCGCTGCAGTTTGAACAATGAATGGTCTAAAGGTCTGATCTCTTGCAGCTTGTGAAGCTGTCCGTGAAAGATCAGCAAGTCCTTCATCTGGACAGGAATATGATTAGGAACTTTGTCTTCTGATCCAGGTTTAGCCAACAAGGCAGATTGTCCGCCTGTTGAGTATTTTCTGGTGGATAATTTGTAGAAGCATGCGCTTGTAATCCATATGAAAATCCATATGATTCTGCATTCACTTTAATTTGTTGTTCTTCCACACTTGGTAGTGCTAAAGAAGATGTAGAAGAAGTAGCATAAACCTGGATAGATGAATTAGGACATTTGGCAGATGCATTGTTTGACTCCTAACAAGACATCTGCATCTTTATCTTGGCATTTGGACACACCAAGTCCTGTCCTAGAACACTTGTGTCCTTAGTGTGGCCTTCACTTGGATGTGCATACGCATCTTTTGTGCACAATTCTTTTCCTCTACTGTCATCAACTGGAATTGTTGGTGATGAAACGTCTTCACTTGTTCTCCAGATTGGCATCTCAGGAGGCGGAGATGAGAATTCTAAGTTCTGAACTAGTGCAGCACTCTTAGAATTTGATGAAGGAAAGACTTGATTCCCATCAAACTTGGAGCAAATATTGGTGATGCTGGAGGAGCCAAATCTGTCCATCAATTCTTGTGTGAAGCCTTGTCCAGCCAATCCCACAACCTTTTCGGCCATAGGTAGCCCTAAGCTGATGCCACCATTGGTTGGCTCTCTCGCATAGGTGATAGGATGCAAAATAATCCCTTTCACCCCTCTCAACACCTTGTTTCTCAAAATAGAACTCAGCGTTGGAGATCCATTTGGTTGGATCTCCTTTCTCAAAGGTTGGGAATTTGATTTTTACCTTAGGCCTAGTGTAGTGGCTTGGGCTGTCATAGTGTTGCCATTCCTCTCTCCTATTTGTCCGCCAATGTTCTGCCTCATGACAACTCTGCATTCTCCTTGGCTGCCACGCTGCTGGCCTTCGATCCAAGACCTCATCGTTGCTGTATTCATCATAGGGGTCATGGGGCTGGTGCAAATTCGGTGGCACCTCCCTTCTGCACCCTAGACTCATGTGCACTCTCCCCCTTTCTTGAGAGGGAAGCTGCTCATGGTGAAAATCTTCCTCCGAATGCAGCCTTCTAGGTTGCTGTGGCAGTATACTGCTCCTGGCTTTCTCAGTTTTGACTTGTTTTCCAGCCACTTGAGGTGTGTCTCTCTTCAATTGCTCAAGAGAATGGATGATAGAAGATAATTGATGTTTGATATCACTTACCTGGTCATTGAGTAAGCGTCGGTTCCTTTCTAAGGTCAGAATTCTTCCAAAGTCCTCCTTAGTTCGCTGTTGTAGTGAGGGTGAATGCTGCCTTGATGACATGGTGACCTTGTTGTCCTCTCAACTGGATGGTATTCTTGCTGCTGTCTCAACTAGAGCACTAATTTGTAGGGTGATAGTGCTTCCTCTCAACTGGTGGTTGTGCTGATTTCTCAACAAAAGAAAAATTTGTTGGGGTCCTGACTTTTTTTCCCAACTTTTCTACACCTTAGGGGTCAGCCTTCTGGAATCCTTCCTAACTTGCTGTCCCGTTTGATTCTTGAGTTCTTTTCTTATTTTATATCCCCTAAGCTGTCCTTCGGGTTAACTAATATATATAAAGATATGTTGGATAGGCAAGACAACTCTTAAACCTATCACAACTTGCCTTGGTTGAAGAAGACAACTCTTAACTTCAACCTTAGCTCTTAAGCAAGGAAGACAACTCTTAACCTTGTCTTAAGCCCAAGTTATCTCAAGACAACTCTTAAAAGATAACCGAAATATAAACAAGAATGGAAGCAAGAATGCTTACCTTTGATTCTTGACTAATGAATGAGAAAATAACAAAATTCGTAGCTTATGTCCTCCTCATAAATAATGGGCTGTATTTGTAGTCCTAAGATAGCCTTATCCTAATTTAACTAGTACTTAGGTTTCTTATCCACTTAGGATATGTTTTCCTAAGTCAACAAGCTTTTCTAAGTCAACTAAAACATTATCAAGATAGACCTTATCCAAATGTTTCCTAATTCTACTAGGATTCTTGGTCTTTCTTGAATTTCTACCTAGACTAGAATTCCTACCTTATCTTGTATTTCTACAGCTAGCTGGACTTCCTCTTGGCTTATCCTTCTAGGACTAGGACTCTCAATGCAAATCCTTCTGCCCTTAGAATTTTCTTTGCCATGAGTATCCCATTGCTATTGGAATTCATCATGCTGCTATTGAATCATCATGCTTGTCCTATTGCTGATAGAATTCTCCTTGGCATGGATGTCCTGCTACTGCTAGAACTCTGCTTGGCGTAAATGTCCTGCATTAATTAGGATTAAGTCAAATACTGGTCGGGCCTCACTACTGGGCTGCACACTTGCTGTTGCCATGCTCGTTGTGCACATTTTCTGGTCCATGCTATCCTTTGCTACCCCATTTTCTGCCCATTGACTTTCCTGCATACTTAGGTTCTCAACACAAATGCACCCGACGCTTCTGCCACACTCATTGGGATGTTCCAGTTGCTTGCTAAAGTTTGTCCCGTGCACTACCAAACGCACCCGATGCCTCTGCCATGCCCATTGGGATTTTCTAGTCACTTCCAAAAGTTTTTCCTGCCCACAACCTCTGCTGTGCCCATGGGGATGCTTTGGTCACTCCTCAAAGTTCATCTCATGCTCTACCCAATATGCCAGCAGCCTCAGCCGTGCCCCAAAGGATGTTCCGGTTGCTCCCAAAAGTTTGTCGCGAGCATTGCAAAACGTGTCCCATGCTGCTGCCACACCTGTGGTTATGTTCTGGTCTCTCTCAAAAGTTTGTCCAACGCACAGCTGAACGTGCTCAATGCCTCTGCCACACCCATGGGGATGATCTAGTCACGCCCAGAAGTTTGTCCTGTGCACTGCCAAATGAGCTTGATGCGTCTGCCATGCCCGTGGGGATGTTCTGGTCGCTCCCGGAAGTTCGTACCGAGCACTGCTGAATGCATCCGACGTCTCTGCTGAGCCCGTAGGAATTTTTCGGTCACTCCCAGAAGTTCATCTTGTGCACTGCCAAATACGTCTGATGCCTCTACCGAGCCTGCAGTGATTTTCCAGTGCACTGCCGAATTCGCCGGATGCCTCTGCCGAGCTCGCAGGAATTTTATGGCCGCTCCCAGAAGTTCATCCCAGCATTACCGAATGTGCTCAATGCCAAAGCCATGCCTACAGGGATATTCCTGCCACTCTTGGAAGTGCATTCTGCACACTGCCAAAAAGCGCCCGATGCCGCTGCCGCACCTGCAGGCATGTTCTAGTCGCTCCCGTACGTTGATCCAGCACACCATCGAACACACCCAACACCTCCGCTGTGCCCGCGAGGATGTTTTGGACACTCCTAGAAGTTCGTCTTGGGAACTGGCCAATATGCCCGAAGCCTCTGTCACGCCTGTGGTGATGTTCCGGATGCTCCTGGTAGTTTGTCTTACGAACTACCAAATGTGTTCAACACCTCTGCCAAGCCAGTGGGGATTTTTCGGTCCCTCTTGGAAGTTCATCCTGCACACTTAAAAACATGCCTGACGCCAGTTCTGTGCCCGCGAAGATGTTCTAGTCGCTTCTAGAAGTTCATCTTGTGCAATGCCAAACACTCCAGATGCCTCCGCCATGCCAGTGGGGATATTCCGGTCACTCATTGAAGTTTGTCCCAAGTACTACAGAACATGCCAACTGTCTTTGCCATGCCTGCGTGGATGTTCTAGTTGCTCCTGGAATTTCATCCTGCACACTTTCGAACATGGATGACCCCACTGCCGTGCACACAGGGATGTTCCGAGCACTCCCAAAAGTTTGTCCCGAGCACTGTCGAACGTGCTCGACCGTTTGCCGCACCCACGGGGATGTTCTGTTTGGGCCCAGAAGTTCAACTCGCGCACTGCCAAACACGCTTGACATCTATGCCACGCCCATGGTGATGTTCCACTTGCTCCCAGAAGTTCATCTGAGAACTACCGAATGCGTACGACACCTCTGCCAAGCGAGCGGGGATGCTTCGGTTGCTCCCAAAAGTTCATCGCGCACACTGCCGATCGTGCCAAAAGCTGTTGCTGTGCCTCCAGGCATGTTCTGGTAGCTTCCAGAATTTCATCTTACACACTATAGAATGCGCCCGAGGCCTCTGCCACGCCCACGGGGATGTTCTGGTCACTCCTAGAAGTTTGTCTTGTGCACTGCCGAACATGCCAACGCCACTGCCATGCTGATGGGGATGTTCTAGTCACTCCCCAAAGTTTGTCCCATGAACTATCGAACGTGCTTGAAGCCTCTGCCACGCCTGCGGGGATGTTTTGGTAACTCTCAGAAGTTTATCACGCATATAGCCAAACATGCTTGACACTTATACCATGCCCGTGGGGATGTTCCACTCACTCTTAGATGTTCGTCCTAAGCACCACCGAACATATTTGATGCCTCTGCCGAGCCCATGGGAATTTTTTGGTCACTCCCAAAAGTTCATCCGGCAATCCCGCACACTACTGAATGTGCCTGACACCCCTACTACACCTGGGGGAATGTTCCAGTCACACCTGAAAATTTGTCTCGTGCACTGCCCAACACGCTCGATGCTGCTGCCACACCCGCAAGGATATTCTGGTTGCTCTTGCAAGTTCATCCCGTGCACTGCCAAACTATTGGGGTCCCGATTTCTTGTCCCAATTTTTCTACACCTCAGGGGTTAGCACGACTTCTAAAACCTCTCCTAACTTGCTGTCCCGTTTGATCCTTGAGCTTTTTTCATTGATTCTCATCCCCAAAGTTGTCCTTCGGGATTAACTAACGATAAAAGGATATGTTGAATAGGCAGGACAACTCTCAAACCTATAACAACTTGCCTTGGTTAAAGAAGAAAACTCTTGACTTCAACTTAAGCTCTTAAGCAAGGAAGACAACTCTTCACCTTGACTTAAGCCCAAGTTATCTCAAGAAACTCTTAAAAGATAACTAAAATATAAACAAAAATAAAAGCAAAAATGCTAACCATGATTCTTGATTAATGAATAAAAATATACAAATTTAGAGCATATGTCCCTGCTCACAAATAATGGGTTGTATTTATAGTATTGGACAGCCTTATCCTAATTCAACTAGTACTTAGGCTCGTTATCCACTTAGGATATGTTTTCCTAAGTCAACAAGGTTTTCTACGATAACTAAAATTTTATGAAGATAGATCTTATCCAAATGTTTCCTAATTCTATTAGGATTCTTGGTCTTTCTTGATTGACTAATCCTATTTTGACTAAACCTTTCTGTCCTTATCTTATCGCATCTCCTACAGCTGCTGACCTTCATCTTGCTGTTTTCTTCTAGGATTAGGACTTCCATATGGCGTGTCCTTCCATTCTAATATTTCTCCTTGACGTGATCATCTTGTTGAAGTAAACCCTTCATGACATCCTGCTGCTGCTGGAGTTCTTCATGCCATTCATTTCCTTCTTCTGCTCAGATTGCACCATGCGTATCCTGCCCAATGCTAGAGTCCTTCTTGGCTTGGATGTCTGCAGTCAATTAGGACAAAGTTAGAAACCTGGCTGTGCTTCACTGCCTACCTGTGCAAGCTTGTTGCATGCACATTCTGACCAGTTACTGCCTCTCTTGCTGATTGGCACCTCTCTCGCATTCGCTCATGCTCCTTTTGCCTTCTGACGTCCTCAACACGAACGTATCTAATGCTGCTGCTGTACCCGTGGGGATGTTTGGGTCACTTCCAGATGTTCATCCTGCGCACTGCCTAATGCGCCAAAAGCATCTGCCATGCCCGTGGGGATGTCTTGGTTGCTCCTAAAAGTTCGTCTTGCGCACTGCACAATGCACCCAAAGCCTCAACAGGCCCACAGGGATGGTCCGATTGCTTCTAGTAGTTTGTCCCATGCACTGCCGAACGTGTCCGATGCTGCTGCCATGCCAGTCGGGATCTTATGGTCACTCCTGAAAGTTCATGGTGTGCATGGATAAACACGTCCAATGCCACTGCCCGCGCTCGCTTGGATATTCCAGTTGCTCCCTGAAGTTCGTCCCTCTCACTGCCGAATGCAACAAGATACCGCTGCCACGCCCGTGGGGACGTTCCTATCACTCATGGAAGTTCGTCTCACACACCACCAAACACGCCCGATGCCTCTGAGGCACCCCTGGGGATGTTCCAGTTGCTCCCAGAAGTTGTCCCGTGCACTGCCAAGTATGCCTGAAGCCTCTGCCATGGCCGTTGGGATGTTCTGGCCACTCCTGGAAGTTTGTCCTATGCATCGCTGAACGTGTCCAATGCCCTGTCAAGCCCACGGCGATATTTTGGATACTCCTGGAAGTTCATCCCGTGCATTGCCAAATGCAAACCACCAAACTGTTGAGGACCTTAGGAGGCAAAGGGAGTGTGAGTGGCATAGGAGGATGCAAGAGAGAGCCAAACAGCAAGAGAGGCAGCTACGGGCCAAAACATGTGAGCAACAAGCTTGGAAAATGCATGCATTCAGCATAACAGTGCAGCCTGGCCAGAATCTGACCTTGTCCAAATTGAACAAGGATATCTAAGCTGAGAAGGACTCCAGCCACAGCAGGACATGCATGGAGGAAGTCTAGCTAAGGAAGGACATCTAAGGCAAGAAGAATTCCAGCAGTAGCAGGACGCGCATGATGAGTTCCAGTAGCAATGGGATACTCACAGCCAAGGAGAATTCTAAGGGCAGAAGGATTTGCATTGAGAGTCCTAGTCCTAGAAGGATAAGCCAAGAGAAAGTCCAGCAGCTGTAGAATATAAGATAAGATAGGAATTTTAGTCTAGGTAGATAATCAAGAAAGACCAAGAATCCTAGTAGGATTAGGATACCTTTGGATAAGGTCAATCTTGATGAGGCAGTTGAGCATGTTGGAGCAGTAGCTTATCGCCTAAGACTACCATTAACATCCAAACTACATCCAGTGTTTAACATTTCATTGTTAAGGAAGAAGATAGGAGATGTGAGACAAGTGAATGAGGGACTGCCCAATGTTTTCAGGGAAGATCACCTTGGGGCAGCAACCAAAGGAAGCATTAGGATTTCGCATAGTAAGCTATGGGCGCAATAGAAGGCCAGTATGGAGAGTACTCATATGGTGGAGTCATTCGCCCAAGGATGAAGCAACATGGGAGGACTATGATAATATCCAGCAATGGTTCCCTAACTCTTACCTTGAGGACAAGGTAAGTCTTCAAGAAAGGGGGATTGTTGAGGACCATAGGAGACAAATGGAGCATGAGCGGCATAGGAGGGTGCAAGAGGGATGCCAACCAGTAAGAGAGGCAGCTACGAGCCAGAACATGTGCGCAACAAGCTTGGACAATGCATGCATCCAGCTTAGCAGTGCAGCCCAACCAGAATTTGACCTTGTCCAAATTAAACAAGGATATTTAAGCCAAGACGGACTCCAACCACAGTAGGACACGCATGGAGGAAGTCTAGCTAAGGAAGGACATCTAAGGTAAGAAGAATTCCAACAGTGGCAAGATGCACATGATGAGTTCCAATAGCAATGGGATATTCATGGCCAAGAATAATTCTAAGGGTGGAAGAATTTGCATTGAGATTCTTAGTCCTAGAAGCATAAGCCAAGTGAAAGTCTACCCGCTGTGGAATACGAGATAAGGTAGAATTCTAGTCTAGGTAGATAATCAAGAAAGACCAAGAATCCTAGTAGGATTAGGATACCTTTGGATAAGGTCAATCTTGATAAGTTCTAGTTGTCTTAGGAAACTCTATTGACTTAGGGTAAACTTGTCCTAAGTGGATAAGGAACCTCAAGTACTAGTTAAATTAGGAAAAGGCTGTCCAATACTATAAATACAGTCCATTATGCTCTGAATCTGTAAGTTTTTATTCATTAATCAAGAATCAAGCTTCAGCATTCTTGTTGATATTCTCGTTTATATTTCGGTTATCTTTGAAGAGTTATCTTGAGATAACTTGGGCTTAAGTCAAGGTGAAGAGTTATCTTCCTTGCTTAAGAGCTAACGTTGAAGTTCTTCCAGTGCCAAACGCACTAGACGCCTCTGCTGCACCCTCGGGGATGTTCCGGTCACTCCCAGAAGTTCTTCCGGCACACTGCCAAATGTGCCCAATGCCACTGCATGCCTGCGGGGATTTTCTGGATGCCCCATGCAAGTTCATCCCTCACACTACTGAACACGCCGAATGCTGCTGCCATGCCCGTGGTGATGTTCCAGTCGCTCTCCGAAGTTCGTCCCATGCATTGCCGAATGCGCCTGATGCTGCTGAAGCGCCTGCGGGGATGTTCCAGTTGCTCCATGAAGTTTATCCCGCGCACTGCCAAACACACCCAAAGCATCTGCCATGCTTGCGGGGATGTTCTGGTCAGCCTTAGAAGTTCATCCCGCACACTGCCAAATGCATCCAAAGTTTCTGCCATGCCCACAGGGATGTTCTGGTCACTCCTGGAAGTTCATTCACCATGCTGCCACACATGCCCGATGCCACTGCTGTGGCTGCAGGGATTTCTTGCTGCTCCTGGAAGTTCGTCCCACACACAGCCGAAACACACCCGATGACTCTGCTGCACCCACAGTGATCTTCCAGTTGCTCCCCGAAGTTCATCCTGTGCACTGCCAAGTGTGCCAAATGCCTCTGCCGCATCCATGGGGATGTTCCGGTCGCTCCTGGAAGTTTGTCCAGCACACTGCTAAACGCGCTTGATGCCTCTGCCATGCCTGTGGGGATGTTGCAGTCCCTCTCGGAAGTTCATCCCTACACTGCACAACAAGCCCGAAGCCTCTGCTGCGCCGCGGGTTTGTCTTGTGCTCTTCCTAACGTGTCTGATGCCGCTGCCGCACCTGCAGGGATGTTTCTGGTCACTCTCAAAAGTTCATCCAGCACACTATCACATGCTCCCTACACCTCTGCCGCACCCACGAAGATGTTCCAGTTCACCCAGAAGTTTGTCCACAGCAAAGCCTATGGGGATTTTCCAGTCTCTTCTGGAAGTTTGTCCCGCACACTGCAGAAAAATTGGGGTCCCCATTTTTTTCTCCAACTTTTCTACACCTTAAGGGTCAGCACACCTTCTAGAATCCTTCCTAACTTGCTTTCCTGTTTGATTCTTGAGTTCTTTTCTTATTTTATGTCCCCTAAGGTGTCCTTCGGGTTAACTAATATATATAAAGATTTGTTGGATAGAAAAAACAACTCTTAACGTTCAAACTCACTCTCCAAGCGTGCCTTTGTTTGTGAAGAAGACAACTCCTTGACTTCAACCTTAAGCTCTTAAGCAAGAAAAACAACCCTTAACTTCAAACATAGATAAAGACCCGAAGTTCTCTACAAGTCAGACTCTTAAGGATAAAGGCAAACATACGCGGTAAACAAGAATGGAACGCAGAATACAGGATCGGTGGACGACCCTCTAGTAAGATTGATACTCTTTAGTGCAATTTATTATGACTTCAGTCTCAGACTGTACTCAAACAAATATCATACGTGATACGGAAGCAAGAGTACCAATAAAAAATAATCAACAAAATAAACAGAAAAATCTAAATATTACGAACAACAAAAAATACATAAACACACACAGAACACATAAGAAAATATATACACAAAGAAAACATATCAAACATAATAACAAACAAATATAAAAGAAATAAAAAGAAAATAAACATCAATCATATAACATACAAAAACTAAGATCAAAAATAATAAAATAATTCACAAAACAAAAACACTTCAAAAATGAAAACCAAGCAAATACGTAGAGTACAAAAACTTAATACACACATACAAAATCGAACAAAAAAACAAAAACATCTTTTAAAAGTGTAGAATAAAGTAAAATAAAAGATCATAAAAACAATTACACAACTACAGCATAGAAAAAGATAAAAGAAAAAAAATCACACAAACATACACAACTCAAACACATCACAAAATAGAATCGTTTATACGCATTTAAACATTTAATAAAATAAAACTTATGTTCAGACAACAAATACACTATAAAAACAACCTTTCACAAGATTATCAACAATTACTCACAATATAATTCATATTGTTTTTATACACACACAAAAACTAACAGACTCATCTTTTTCTTTTATCAAATAACAAAAAAAACTACAACAACATAAAAACTGCAACAAAACAGACAAAATTTCACAGAGGGAAATAAAAAGAAAAAAGAAAAAACGAAATCAACAAAAAGAAAAAAAAAAAAAAAAGAACTTCAAAATCAAAAAAAACTTCAACAAAACAAAAAATAAAAATATTTTTTTTATTAATTAAATTATTCAAAAAACAAAAAAAAAAAACAAATTCAAAATCAAACAATCAAAAAAAAAAAAAAAAAACAAAAAACAACAAAAAAAACACAAAAAAAAAAAAAAAAAAAAAATCAAAAAATACAAAAATCAAAAAAAGAAAAAAAAAAAAAAATCAAAGAAACAAAAAAAAAAAAAGAAAACTTCCACTTCCAAAAAAAAAAAAAAAAAAAAAATCAAAAAAAACAAAAAAAAAAAAACATGAAAAAAAAAAACAAAACAAAAAAAAAAAAACAAAAACAAAAAAGTAAAATAAAAAATAAAAAAAAAAAAAGTACTTCAAAATAAAAAACAAAATAAAAAAAAAAAATAAAAATAAAAAACAAAAATAAAAAAAAAAAAAAAAAAAAACAAACAAACAAATCAACAAAGTGCAAAAAAAAAAAAAAAATTAACAACAAAAAAAAAAAAAAAAAAAAAAAAAACAAAAAAAATACAAAAAATAAAAAAAAAAAAACTTCAAAAAAAATAAAAAACAAAAAACAAAAATAAAAAAAAAAAAAAAAAAAGACGACTTCCAAAAAAAAAAAAAAAAAGCTTCAAAAAAACAAAAAAACAAACAAACAATAAAAAAAAAAAAAAAAAAGAAAAACAAAAAAAAAAAAAAAAAAAAACAAAACAAAAAAAAAATAAAAAAAAAAAAATAAAAAAAACAAAAAAAGTCAAAAACTTCAAAAAACCAAAACAAAAAAAAGAAAACAAAAAAAAAAACAAAAAAAAAAAAAAAAAACAAAACAAAACAAAAAAAAAAAAACACTATAAAATATCAAACAAAATGCACAAAAAAAAAAAAAAAAACAATAAACAACAAAAAAAAAAATACAAGACAAAAAATAAAAAAAAAGAAAAAAAAAAATTCAAAACAAAAAAAAAAAAAAACAAAAACAAAAAAAAACAAAAAAAAACAAAAAAAAAATAACAAAAAAAAAAAAAAAGAAAACTTTCGAAAACAAAAAAAAAAAAAAAAAAAAAAAAAAAAAAAAAAAAAAGAATTTAACAAATAAAAAACTTCAAAAACATTCAATTCAAAATAAAAAAAAAAACATAAAAAAAAAAACAAAAATAAAAAAAAAATAAAAAAAAAAAAAAAAAATTCACAAAAAAATACTTCAAAAAAAAAAAAAAAAAAAAAAAAACAAAAAAGAATAATAACCAAAAAAAAAAAACAACAAAAAATAATAATAAAAAAAACAACCAAAAACAAAAAAATAAAAAAAAAAAAACATTCAAGAATAACTTCAAGCAAAAAAAAAAAAAAAAAAAAAAAAAAAAATCAAAAAAAAAAAAAAATAAAAAAAAAAAAAAAAAAAACTACAAAAAAAACAAAAAAACAAACCAAAAACAAAAAAAAAAAAAACACAAAAAAAAAAACACAAAAAAAAACAACAAAAAAAAAAAAAAAACAATATAATCTTCAAAACTTCACAAAAAAAAAAAAAAAAATAAAAAAAAAAAAAAAAAAAAAAAAAAAACAAAAAAAATATATTTTTATAAAAAATTCAAAACAAAAATAGGTTTCAAAAACCAAAAAAAAAAAAAAAACAAAAAAAAAAAAAAAACAAAAAAAAATATTTTAAAAAAAAAAATAAAAAAAATCTAACTTTCAATAAAAAAAAAAAAAAAAACCAAAACATAAAAAAAAAAAAAAGAAAAAAAAAAAAAAAAAAAAAACAAAATTCAAAAAAAAATAACTCTCAAAAAAATCTAAAAAAAAAAAAAAAAAAAAACAAACAAAATAAAAAACAAATAAACAAAAAAAAAAAAAAAATCAAAAAAAAA
>BNST01000214.1:0-177116 GCA_019650275.1 Xylocarpus granatum
CATGTTGTGTCACCACATGAATTCGTATGTATCGTTGTATTTATGAAGTTAGCGTAAAAGCGTAATATCCCGAATGTCATACCCATCTATATAAAAAAGCGCCTCATGTATCTTATCTTTAGGATTAAACCACTCACTTTGGCCCCACCATTACTCCCCCCAGATGTGACACAAAGAGAATCACACAAGACTAATAGACTATACTATCGCCTATTGGAGCGATAGCACTTTCTATGAATTGAGACAGTGGTGCACTCACTTATCTGCTTTATTTCTGTTCTTGATCAGTAATGGCATCGTTACAACAACTTCCAGCGCACGAGATACGCTATCTTCCTCTCATTTCGTCTACTAATGTCTGCTCTGTTTTCACTTTTGTGGTCACAGTGTCACAACCATATGTGCCTACAGTTTGCACCAGATTTCACATGCAAGACACCACACAAATCAGTCCGTAAACCACTCGTAGCACAAAACGCCCTCCGCCGCTTTCGTCATTAGAGACCTTGATACTGTGCCCTGATGACAACTCTAAAAGTCGTGTATTGAGAGTATAGAGACACCAATTGAGAGTAGATTTGCGTATCGGTTATTATGGTCAAGTTGTGGTGGGTAAGGAAAACACCGGCATCAGTAAAGCTCGCCTTGGTTATCTATAGTATATTGTTGCGCACCGCACACACATACATGATTAATGGTCTTGCAGATCTTGAAGCTGCTGTATGCCTTTGCACTGCCATTAAAGCCAACATCTTGGGCATTAACTTAAATATCCCCGTCGACTTGAGCTTGCTCGTTAATTATTGTGGCAAGAGTGTTCCCAGCGGCTTCCAATGCGCCTAGTTGTGCCGATTCTCTCTTTTGTTTTCTATATGTCATGGCATTATTTTTCTTGTTAAAATTTTATGGGTTTGGTTTTTGCGGCAGCATTCCTTTTAGTAATTGACAAATTTACTACAAGGGCTTCCTCCTTTTTATTCCTTGTTGTTATACGATTTACTAGCAGAAATAAATTGTATTGTTTGGTGTGTGTTTATATTGGGATTTGACATTCTATTTTCGATGTACCTGCTTCCTGTACGAATTCTTCGAGGAATTCTTGTACACTCAGCAGAAAGAAAATGTACTGCTTGTTGGAATGAAGTAATCTGGAGTTATGTTGTGAATGAGACATTCATTCTTGATATTTATATGTCAATGAAGAGTTTATATATATATTATTTTTCAAAAGTTTTGGATTGGACTAGTGCTCAAGCAAATGTTCATGTGATACTGAAAAATTCCAAAATATCAGCACTTGATTAACGCCCAACTTGTGATCGAATTACTTAAAAAGAAGTAAGAGATGACACCTAACTGGGTCAATGCGCCTACTTGGCGCTCGACCAACACTCAAGCGGTTGGTTTATTTGAAAATTTCACTCGGCTGATAATTGACTTTTGCTTACATGCAAAAATATAAATATGTGAAGACGTAACTTAAGGTCAAAAACGACTAATTTTTCAATCCTCTCCTTGAGGGTAGTAGGGTGTGAGCATAGATTCTGCAATCTTTAGTGAAAGGGAAAGAAACCAAATAAATGCCTGTCAATCAGAAGTGTTTCCAGAAGAGAAATAAAGATCTGAATAGAATAAACCAAATGCGTCGTGGTTACAGTAATACCACTAATTCCCTGTCGTGGTGGGGTTGGGTTTGAAAACTCAAAACTACTTAAAAAGACAAAATGAATACTGAATGCTACTTTGTCTTACCCTCAAACCCCTGCCCCTTCCTGATTCTTCGACATTTACAGCTGCCCATATCCTTTATCCTCTTCTGGTTCCCCCTATTTATTTTTTTTTCCTTTTGACTTGATTGTTGTATATCCCTTATCGTGTATAACAAAAAATAGCATTTAAATAATTTATATTCATCGTAATTTGCTGCAAAATTAAAGATTTTAACAGTTTAATAGATAAAAATAAAAGCAACCGTACTGAAGAGAGTGGTAAAGTATTTCAGTTGGAGCAATGTGTGTGAATCCAATTCGGGTTAGCGCGCTCCATCCATGATAGCTTTCATTTTGAGGGCAAAGCAGACTGAATTATATATTCAGGGGTCAGAAATTCTAAGACAGTTATACAACATGGTTTGATTACTGGCCCAAATGCAAACCGTGCCTTGCAAGAAAGCGGTGCATTTTTCTACATTTTCAGGTTTATCTGGGCAGTTACCAGGCTCAGCAGGTGCAGATGATTTAGAACCAGGAATACCTTTACAGGCAGCAGGGGCTGCTGCTAAGAGGAAAATGAGAATGTTAAATGGAGAGAGAGAGAGAGAGAGAGAGCAGCAGCAGCAGAAGAGGATTTGGAACTCATGTTTTTACTTGTTAATTTTCTTGTGTTTGAATATCAAGTAATTGGTGACGAGAATTGGTGAGGGGATCCTGATATTTATAGTGTGGGGTGTAGTGACAGTGCCAGCTACTGTTCATTAATTTGTAAGATGAGCAATATGGCACCCAGCTTACCTTGCTGCCACGGGACTAACACTACCAAATTTATGCAATACTTGACAAGTGATGTTGGTTCTTACAATCTCGAAAACGAAGCACAAGGGAACTCTGAAATTTACGGAAACTGCTAAATTAAATGTTCTAATATAAATTTTACATGAAAAGTCTGAAGAGTTTATGTACTACGAGTTGGTTTCGTCTTGTTTCCGTTGCTTCTGCTTCTGCCATTCTGTATCGGGTAGTATCATGGAATTGAAGACAAATTAAAATGATTAGACTCTCCTATTTCATCAACAAGATGGGTAATATAAATCAAAGACAAATAGACAAGGCTCGCTCATTTTCCCACACTCCCGTGTTGTCTGGCCCTTTTCAATCTGTGATTGTAAGTGAACTCGTGATTCACGACGCTTTTACATATTTAATTTAAGGGTGAGAAAGGGCACCGCTGAAACTCTGTTAAGTCATCGCAATTAATTAGAAAAGAAAATGATGACTGCCAAAAACTGTAAGTTGAGTTTGCTCCGGCTTCAACACTTAGCCGTAACTGTGATTGGAAGTAATATGCCCAGTAAATTTATCTATGCGTTTAATCAAGCTCCACCGTCGGTAAAGTCTGCAACTTGCAACATTTATACTTTTGGGCTTTTGTCCGTATGTACACAGAGACGAGGAAACAATAGCTCGTCTGTAAGAGTTTCCTCATCTTCCAAGTCTCAGGATTTGATGTAAACAACTTTGTTCATATTTGATTGAACCGCCACCTGAATCATTTATGATTTTGTACTTCACTGCCATTTGATTGCATGATAATCAAACAGGAAAAGCAAATTAACAAATCAGTTCAAGGCATCAAAACACAGTGAATTAATAACTGCATAATACATTGAATCAGGAGAGTTATTCGTTACGGAAATGTGCAATAGAAAAACAACCATGGGACAAATTATGAGCTACATATGTATTAAGTATACTGATATAGCTTTAAGACGTATATATACCACATGACTCCAAGTCTAAACTAGTTATTGACTGACGGGCATTATTATACGTTGTTGTCGAGGCATACATTTCTGAACTTGGAATAAATTTCTTCCCGCATGCGTGATTCTGGTGGGCAAGGGCAATTACGCTTTGGCGAGGGCTCTCGGTTTCTTCTGATTGTTGTTCTGGTTATTAGGTGAAGATTGAAGCTGAATCTGAATCGATAACCCATTTTTTAATTTGATTGGTTTGTAAAATCATAAATGACCATACACGCGTGCATTGCCAACCAAACCTTTGCAGGGATGGATGTGGAACTGCGACAAATATTAGACCGGCCAGCAAGGCCACCATTTCATTCAACGATCGACTATGGCACTGTGTAAAATTGGTCGTCATGTCACTGCTCAATAGTAAAAATTGATACAAAATTAATCACAGATCATATAAGCTCGCCGGCCTCTTCTTCCCTTCTCTCCCTCTACTTTATCATGATCTGTTTTCTTTGCCAGTGCTTCATTTGAAGGCGATATTGCTGCTGAGCAAGTGTGCGTCGCGTTAAGAAACAGGTTAATTTTCAGTATCCGCGAGGAAACAAGCCTCCCCTTACTTTCGTGTTGCCGTTGTCTACCTCGTCGTATTAATACATGTATATGGGTATTGAATCACGAGCCTATTACCATAAATAGAATGAGGCCACACAACACAAATAAACCCTGGTATTTGCAAGTTATCGTTCTTATTCACAAATCATTATCGAGAAAAACACGCAGTCAAGTAATCTAAACCAAAACTTATTTAGGTCACTAAATGGGCAAGAGCCTAATCATTTTAACTTTTGTTCTAAGATTATATGCACCTTTCGTCTTATAAAAGGTAACTGGTGTACCATCCGATCTATGTATAAATACCATCGCCAAGTCATTAGTGTCAATTATATGACCACTTAATGTATAAATACCATGCTTGATAGTAACTGACACCAAGACAGGAAGTTAAGATGAGCTTCAAGGCATCTTCCGCTGCTCACTTTCTCTGCTTCATTGGTCTCTTCTTTTCCTTGGCAATCAGCAACCACGCTGCATCGCAAACTTCTAATCTACAGCCAACTCCATATCCGGGCCCGGCCCCGGGCCCGGCTGCGGCTGGCAATTCATCACCAAATACGAAATCATCTCCAGCACCAGCACCAGTACCAGCTGCAAGATGCTCTGTAGATCCTATAAGACTAGCCATATGCACCGGTTTTTTGCTAAGTGAAGTTGCATTTGGGCCTATAATTCGACCATGTTGTCGAACAGTTACAGACTTTCTCAGCCGTGACGCTGAGATCTGCCTTTGCCCTCTCATTAAATCTAATCGGAATGATGTCAACTTCAACATGGATTCATTAATATTTCTCCAACTTAAATGCGGCAAGAAGAGTCCAGTCAAATTACAGTGCGCCTAAACAAAAGAAACTACCTATTTTCGTTGTTACTGCGGTTGTTGTTATTATTAGTATGGCTCGTTGAAGCATGTAATCATGAGAGACGATGTTGTGATTTTATGTTTCTTTTTATACTTAATAAAAGCCGAACGAGTACATGGGCTGAATCCTTTTTGTTCAAATTGCCACAAATAGGTCTGTAATTTCTTGTCCAATAAGAAAATCTATGCAGGGTCTCAACTGAAAGTGTTGGGGTTGGACCTTTGATCTAGCCCATTATAAACTCGCTCTTATTTTTAATAGGATTTAGCCCAATCACGGGGACTATCTGTGTCAATCAAGGAGAAGTGAGGAGAGCCCATTTGGAACTTTGAAGCTCCAATCCAATTTCAAGAAATCAAATTTGACCAACCCGGCGTAACAACATACATGCACATTAGATTTACTTTAATTAATCGCGCCGACTTGTGAACTGAAAGGAAGACCTTCCGAAGCAAGTTACTTGCCAACCAAGAAAAATCTTTCCATATTACCAACTATATAATGAATCAGCGGGTCCAGAACGTCTTGCGCGCGCATACTCGAACAATAAATATACATCCCAAATCAAACAAGAATCGAGTAAATTAAACTCCGGCCTTGAATTTCGTTCTTTCTTTCTTCCTCCCAAGTGAAAAATAAAAATATGAGCGCAGCGAAGCCTGTCGTGACGTTTATGCTGGGAGCCGTGTTCGGGGCTTTTGTAGCTCGAGGAGGACAACGCTGCCAGCTTCATGAAACTCGCCGTTACTGGCCGTGCCCTCGCCGAGCACCTGAAAAGAAGGATGTTCCCAGTTCTGAAGTTATACCCGCGATTCCGAGTTCTGAAATTGTAGCCACCACGACAACAACAGCAGCAGCTAATAATTAGTAATTGCAATTCAGGCTGAAGACTCGTATAATATTTATTTTGTATCTCGTGATGTCGCTTTTGTATCATTCCTATAATTTTTGCCTTGTCCTGTCAGTATGTTCGTGATGAATAAACGCTTTGTTGTACTCTGCAATACAAATTCAAGAATCACACAAATGATTTCATGGGTAATAAATATGATTGAATCCATTCCAGTATTTGACGTTAGGTCAATCCATACAGCTTTCTGGGTTTACATGAGCCTCAACCTACCTAGACAAACCATACGCTCCAAAAAGAGGGTGTTTGAACTCGAAGACAAATCAATCATAGAAACTGTTTATTGAACATGATGAGGCTACAAATTATACACACTAAAAAGTAAAATGGCTCAAATACTTCTGCAATACCGCCCCCTTCAAAGCTCAAATCCAACACCAATTACTTGGATTGCAGCTGCTAAGTTCTCTTGACAAGATAGCCAACCAGGACACCAAAGATACCAATCAGCAGAACAAACAATATAGAGAAACCACCGGCACGACTTTTGCCAATTTCTTTTCTCATCACCACCTGTTCAATTATCATGTCAAATGATAGCAACATACACAAACATAAATGAAGCAGGTTAGTAACACAAAGACAGTCTCTTACAGAAGTTTCCAAGATCAAAATATATTGTTTGCAACAGAATTGATGAAAATTAATTTACCCCAATCAAATTGTACAAGAATTATAAGAAGATAGAGGATTCAATTTAATAGCAACACATCTCTGAAATCCATCCCTTGATAAATACAAGACAGTAACTCCTGGAATTTGCAATCCACTAACATAGAGGGGAAAAAAAATCTTGGATTGCAAGTACTAAACGTTCATTACTTCCAAATCCTAAATCTTGTATTTTTAAGAGGAGAAAACTTGGTCTTTAACAAACAATCAGCAAATATCACCCTAAAGAATAATG
Organism: Xylocarpus granatum; assembly: GCA_019650275.1. NCBI lineage: Eukaryota > Viridiplantae > Streptophyta > Magnoliopsida > Sapindales > Meliaceae > Xylocarpus > Xylocarpus granatum. The sequence goes on from BNST01000214.1 coordinate 6,768, forward strand.
CAGGCATGATCATTCAAGATTCTTTTCCACTTTTCCTTCAAGAGAAAATTAGAGACAATGGGAAACTTGAGACTGACAACTAAAAGAATTTGCAGATTGCTATAGTCCCTAAAGCGCTGCAACTTAATTTTACAATTTTGTGGCAAACTAAACACTGATGAAGAAAAAAAAGGGAGGGAAGACAGTACTGGAACCTGCATTAGGCAACAAATTAACGAATACTACTGGGTGTCAAAGCCTGCAATCAGCCAAGTGCCATCTTAAATTCCTCAACCAGTTTTGATAAAGTAACTTTACCGCTAGAAGATGATATGGCATTAACAAGATTACCTTAACGAAGGATGACAACCAATTTCAATCAATTAAAACAAAAAAGAAGCAGCAAGATAGAGAGAACTCATGATCACCAGTAAAATTGATCTCCAAAAGCAAAATAAAGATCAGATACTGAAAAAAAAATGAAAACAACAATAAATAGAAACCATAAACATGTTCAACATAAAGATATTTGAGCCAACCAGTTCCTGATGAAGCTTTTGATTTTGATGCATGGCAGAAGTTTTCTCCTCTGTCAACCTAGAAATCATTGACCAAGCCTGAAGAAGAAAGATCAAACAATTTCAAAGAAAATACTTTATCAGAACAGAGAAAGTGGAAGAGAGATCAAGCAATTTCAACGAATATATCAATCAGAAAACATTTGACGACACCATTACTCCAATGGAGCAAACTTCAAAAAAGGATATGTTGCATCCAGCAATTACTTGGAACTTAAAATTCCAATAACTAAAAGTAGCACCATTTGTCCTACCCGCTACTTCAACCTCAAGAGCTCCATCAAGCCCAAGTGTATTTGAATGCACAGGAAACCATTTAATCTGGCTGCAAAAGCTAACAGTATCAATAGCAAACCACAGAACCCTGCATTTTAGCCCAGTGCCTATAATTCTACAAAGTCCTTTATCATCATTCAACAAAAAGTTTTCATATAGCATGAGAATTTCAAATTCACACCAAACATTGAATACCCAAAAAAAAGAGTGTATTGTTGCACCACACTTGAAACCTCCACAGTTTTATCTAATGCATTATCACTGTGCAATCACATTTCATGTTTTCTATAGATTCAATCAGAACATCAAAGTCAACCCCCATCAGAGACTGTATCAAGCAAGAGTTTACAAGCACCAAACCAGCACGATGTTTTATCTAAAATTGACCAGCAAAAGCTCAGTTAACATAGAATAAAAGGATTACACGATAAAAAATTATACATCGATACAGCACAGCATTAACAAATCATCCTTAGTCAATCATAGAAGATTTGCCTATATAATTAACAACTTCTTATATGATCAAAGTTAAAAGACAGGCAAAGTGAGCATTTACCTCTGAGGACTTCTCTTTAGGCACCTCCAAAGATCTCGATACCTGAGATTCATAGAATGAAAAATGAACGATACAGAATTCCTTATTAACCATTCCACCAGTGTTGTTCAGAACTTCATGAGAAAAAGAGAACAATAGAACAGCATAAAAAAAAATCCTTACATCGTCAAACAATGAAACATGTTGATTCCCATTTTCATGTGAAGATGCCTTGGGAGAAGATCCTTCTTCAGACCCTTCAGGGACAGGTGAAGGCGGATTGGCCGGGATGTAAACAACACGCAGTTTAAACTCCTCCACAACCTTGCCATCCTCCTTGGTGAACTGCAATCCAATTCAGACCGTGTTGGAGTGAAAAAAAAGATTGAACATGAAATTTAATTTCAAGAAAAGACAAGAACAGCTGCAAAGATTCCACCATTTCTGGCACTATATCTTTTGCAGCGGTACCATCTGAAGCAACAACACTTTGAAGGAGGAATTTGTCCTTGCACTGCAAATCAAGAGGTGGTTCTTTCTGTGCTTGCATTGTAACTGCCACAATTCGTTCCACAGCAACAAATCATCGAGGAAAATCATTAAACAAAGCAATTGGTAAACTGAAAGAAAGAAAGTTTTCAGATTCCGTCAACTAGCCATTCAAAATCAAAATATCTAACAAACTAAACATAGAAAAAGATTGCTATACCAAACTCATGGTATATTACCATGATTAGAAGCACAAATCATACAGAGGAATGAGTTATATAATGTAAAAAATGACAACAACCACTATGAAGAAAAAGTTCTACTGAAATTCAAGAGTATTGAGCATTTTTACCCGTAACACCACATGTTGCCCTCGGCAAAATGATGCCAGTATTAGGACGAACGCAGTATTTTTTGGGGTTGGTCGTTTTAACCTGTCCAATTACAATGTTCCATAAATTACACAAAATACGACGATTGGAACTAAATGGGCATTATAAAAAAGAGCAAATCAGCACATTAAACAACAATTGTAACTCGGAACACTACCTTGAATGCTACATATTTGTCCGTCTTATTGGTCAACTGCATGGAGCAAGAGCTCTGCTTCTTCAATTCAACTATTTTTTCGCGTACCATAGAAAATGCAGACAATCAATAGACATTATCAGAGTCAAAGCACAAAATCAAAGCAACGAATCATACTAATCAAACGAAACACTAAATATACTAATCAACATTTCAACTTCAAATGACTCCCGAACCATGATGAAAATAACCATGAATCAGACAATCAAAGGACGTAGGGTCGTCTCCAGTTTTCACAGCAATCGAGCCAAAAATTTTAGGATCAATTGCAAAAAGTGGAGGAAGCTTGAGACCTAAGACAAGCGTCCATAGCTTAAGCCTTACGATCGTCACGTAACTTAAAAGCCAGATTAGCATCGAACATCGTATTAGAAACTTATCTGCCTTTTTCTTCTGAATTTTCTTGGAAAGCAAACAGAAAGTTACGAATTCGGTACACTTACACGGGAATTTAAGCTCTGTAGGCTGAATGTTGACAAGATCTCCACAACTCATGGCTCTCTATGAACAATTACTTCTTCAGATTTACTTTTCTTTAAACAGAATAAAATAAAGAATTTATTGAGTTCGGGAAAACCACAAATTAGGGTTTGAGGATGCAGATTCAACAAAAAAAAACAGTTAGCTGCTTCTCAAATTAAGGTCCAGAATTTAGAATTATCTCCCACGGACTGTGATCACCGTGACAAATTTTGGCTGCAATGTGGGTCCCGCTACGGAAGCGATGTAATCGAATGGTGATTCGGAAGGCTGTGACGTGGGATGTCCTGACCGGCATAGATGGGACTTTGTTCCATCGTTTATTTAGGTTTTTAAGAAGACTTTTAGCTAGCATCACTAAACTAATCACAATGACACAACTACCATTGTTATTTTTGCTTTTATAGCAAGATGTAATGGTAAAAAAAACGCTTTGCGAAGGATATAATGGGAATGTGAGGCAGAGCTTGTCAGAATTCTTTAAATTGCGGTCTGGGAGTAGGTGGCGTTAGCTACTCTGCAACTGAATATAACAGTCCATGCTATTGCGACCAAATACCTTAAATATTTAATTTTAATTCAAACATCTCGTTGTTGTAATTGAAAATAATTTTTTTGTAAAAATTTTGGTAGCGTGGGTACTGGAGTGAACTCCTCGCCGCTAACAAAATCCTCTAAGTACACCGCGGCGAATTGCATAGTCATGGTGGTGTCACTGTGGGCAGTTGTTTCACATGCTGTTAATTCTAATTTTTAACCTTATCCGTCACTGTAATTTGAGTTTGACCAGTCCATGTTACTTTTAAGGTGTCTTCTCCTCTTTATTATCACCTGCCAAGCTCATAAGAAAAACAAACAATGCCCCATTACAGATTAGTTGACATTCTCGATGATCATTCGTTGTCTCCTAAAACTTTTGAAGTATCATAAATATTGTTCTCTGCATCTTCTTGACTCTTCACCACATGTTGAGGTTGCAACACCGTTACGGATACAACGCACTATGACGAATCCCATTTCACTATGTCATCCGAGAATCCAGTTTACATCCGGACTGGGTCACTGTAATCTGATTTTATGGGTTCAGGTTTCGTGATTGGAGTTGGGTTTTCACCGAGGTTTGGCTGCAACGAAAGTTAAAGAAGCGGAGGAGAAATAAGTGAAAGGTCGGGATTGAGAGGGAGAGGCCAAAAAAGCCACGGCTACTACTGAGATCAGAGGGAAATATCAAAGATTCAAGAAGACCATATTTCACGCGGGAGTGTGAAATAATGTGGGTGCAGGTGAAGCTGAGAGGAACATCAAGAATGCGCGCGGTTTGAAGAACATGAACATCAAGGATGAATTTTTGCAAAACAGGTTAGTCAAAAGTTCAAACACCGGTAATATATGCGATTACTTGTAATTTGACTACTACCACAAGTGCTATTGACAGCATCTTTTCAGATATCTAGTTTAACTGAATTGCCCTTGTTAGTAAGGCTTTTGACAGAGACGTGCGTCTTGTAGCCAACGTGAAGAGCTAGCCTACCTGAAAATGATGATAGAGGGCAGCTTCTGGTAACATATGATATCCGTCGAGCACAAATTCTTCGGTTACCACGTGAGGTGGCTGTAGCTAAAGCATTGTTGAAGGGAATCGGGGCGTTGTTTAATAACTTCTCTTACAGCCAGCAGATTACCCGTGGTACAAAGGAGTACCAGCAATTTCCCAAGTTGAACAATTTATCATCTGTTGTCGCAATAACGTTTACCTAGTTTTACGTACGCGGCATGATGTAAATTTATGATGATTTTACTTGCTGTTTGATTTCGCATAGTTTTCAATATATATAATTTACACGCTTGCAGGAAGCTTTTCAAAATACATCCTCCAGCACGTGATGCTTATTATTAATTCAGTTATTTGAACTATGTAAAGGCGAATGTGATGAATTCCCTGTTCGGTTCATTAAATATTTTGTGCTGTACTTTGTGTGCTGAGTTAAAGGTTCAACGTGCAAAGAATTCGGAGGCAATGGTTGGTGTGTTTGACCCACAGCCTCGGGGGAAATTTGGTTTATTGAAGAGAAAGAAGAGGTTGCAATCAAAATGACATCGTAGCTGGTGTTGCAGAGGTGGTCCAAAATCCAAATGCTTGTTCAAGCTGCAGAGAAGGTATGACAATTAATGCTACCTTTGAATCTTGTCCGCGTGTGTGTGCGCGATGTTTGCTTTTCATCTCTATTTAAATTGACCGTGTTACCTTAATAGTACTATGCTCTTTTGGATCATGCATCAGTCTCTGAAACAAGCTGGTTGGTCAGCTTGATGTTTTTGACAAATAGTTTGGTACTGTTTCCAAATTCATGGGTATTATTTATCATACTTGATTAAATTAGTCCGAAAAAGGATGCTTGAAGCGAATCGAAATTGTTTATGGAACCACATGATGTTTAAGCTATGTTGAGCCGATATGTAACCAAGTGAAGTAGTTGAAGTGAGCCTCTGTAACACTCGCAGAGTTTCATGCCTTTTAAGTGTCTCCGAAATGAAGAAAACCCGAGACAAGCGTCAAAGCCTGGTAGTGGATGCTTATGAGCTCCATGTTATTGCTCGCGGTCTAGTCTGTTATTTGGTTTTTCGTGCCATGAGATTCATCCTTTTATTAGCTATTTGGTGAAGTAACTTCTGCTTTACTAGTGCTTGCATGGGAGCAAACTATGTAAACCGGACATCAAAGAAAGGCATAATAAATTTGCTGGAACTCCTATCCGGGACCTGCAACGTGGCCATTTCTGGCAAAATAAGCGGAGTTTCATTAATTGTTTGGAAGTAATAATTCCATAACATAGTGTCCGAGATGTCATGCTAGAAAAGTAGTGGATACTGAATTGAACTATCAATTCTCCAGGCTGTCCTGTGTGCACTGGATTGAATTGGCGTGGTACAAAGTTAACAAAGGTATCAACTATCTTACATTATTGGGAGCATGTACTCACAAGAAGACACGTACTCCAACATACATATGTGTCAATATCTAATCGTCTAGGCCAAATCCATCACAAAGAGGACCAATTGCTGTATGAGCAGGCTAGATTAGTCTGAGAATAGGCATGTCGGCCACCTGCCCTCGAAATATGTTATTCTGCTTTTGTACATGGATGAAGAAATCAACGTTAAAACCAAATAATCGAATATGTTAATCCAACTCACTTTTCACCTGTATGCATCCAACGACACTGTTGCTCCACGATTATCGTCAATCAGGAATACCAGTAGACAATAGTAAAACAGAAAACAAGAAAAAAAATAGACTACAATAGTTGGGAAATTTTTCTCCAACTAGTCCTTTAGAGTCGGCAAAAGATATCTTGGCCTAACGATATTGTCACTGTCCTATCCTAGGTTAAAGAGATAAATGACAAGAAACAAAAGAGAGGGTAATCCTGATGATTGGCAATATTAGGATCTCCAATCAAGATAGGTGGGTTACAGTGTCACTTTCTTTTTGCTCAAATCCACCCACAAATTCAACTCATCCTAACTCATTTCATTTGTATTCGTTCTCAGTTTCACAAGTAATTTCACAAAAGTCAATCAAATCATTCCCGATCAGGGACAAATGCCACTGTGTAACTGCAAGAAATGCATATGATCGATGATACGTGAGTTAGTAGACTAGACTAATTGTAATTACAAAGAAAATTAGAAGAAAAGGGCATGCTTTCACTGCCACTGAGGGTGGGTTCTCTTCAAAATTGGGAGACTTTCTATCCCCTAACTGCCCTTCAAAAAAAACGAAAACTACCAAAATAATTTCACCAGCTCACCCCCCTACCTTCGCCACCAACGAAAATCTAGTAAAGAGGAGCCCTTTGTGGGGTCTTTTTTCTTCTGTTAATCAAACTCGCCGACATCTCGGGTACTGGTGAACAAATCGGACGACACCCCTTGATGCTACTTCTCTTCTTCTTCGCAATCTTTGTTGTCTCAGTGCAAGCAAGAGTTCTGCATCCCACCCCACCATATCCGTCCGAGCCGGAAGATGTCCGGGTCAACCCGGATGGTTCTAGAACCGAGTCAGGCGTTGTCAGACTGTTGTCAAAACTCGATTCGGGTAAAGGCAAGAAATTGCACTCAAAGAAAAACTTTGACACGCCACCTTTTATTCTTACGAGATAATTAATCTGGTGAAGAGCACAGAGAACTGTTAAGAGAAAAATAAACGAAACCCAGCTGGGAAACCCGGCTGAGAAAAAGTTAGATAGTTAAGCGGGCAATTGCTACTGTTGTGTTACAGTAATGAAAAGAGACCTTGCAAGAGAGAGAACAAAAGAGATACGCATCTTGAAGGCTTCTGTCACAGGTGCTGCAAGTGTTACCGGAACTTCTAAGCCTTGTTTGTGGCCTTTGATTTATAAATACCACTTTTGCACTGTTAGTTGTGTATGGCTGGAGAATGATGCAGGCAAAAAGTTAGTTCTACAGTAAAAAATAGTTGAAAATAACAGAACGGCAGGTTATGAATTTTGAGAGAATCGATTGAAATAAGGGTGTTATTTATTTTCCAATTATGCATGATTTCTTTCAAATTACAATGGAAACATTCAAACAAGGGCAAGGAAATGGTGCATAAATAATTAAACTGGCTTCCATTAAAGGCACAGTTCATAAGTTTCTCAGCGTGCTTAGAGCGAGAGAGACAGACTACGAATCCAAGCTTGGTTTTTTATGATATAGAGTTATGACTTACTTGCACATAGTCACAATCCACTAACTTGGCAGCGTCATCCAATCTTATAACGTCGTGATAAACATATCTTCTTATCTGAAACATGCAAAGAAATTAATCTTCAAAATCAATCACAAAAGTCAGCAAAGAAAGCGAAATTAGAATTGATGGAGAAGCGCAAAGAAAAAGCCTAGCTCCTACAAAAGTTCTCTCTCAGAAGATAATTGTTTTGATGAGAACCTGTAAGAGTCTGTGAGAACCGTGAAGGCACAAACAGTGAGGGCATAAACTGGTGCAACAGTCCAAGCAATATATGTTCTTTTCATTCTTCTTTTCGTCTTCATGAATTATGCAAGCGTTGAAGAATTTTTCACCCAGAAGAACTTCAAGCCAGCGAGGTAGATGTGAAGAAACAAACTGCATACATGATCGAAAAATTGAAACATAATTTAATTCAATTAACTTCTAACACGGAGAGTTAAAAACTGCGTAAGATTAGAGGAACCAAAAAAAAAGTGCTCACCATGATTCTTTTGGCTGTTTGAATACTTATCAGAGAGAAAGTTTGGTCAGGATTTATGGAGATTTTGTGGGATAAACCATTTTTTCCCGGAGAGAGAAAGAGAAGAGTGCTAGAAAAGAGAACGGCGCCTGGCAAATGATACAGAGTGGTGGTACTGTTACCAATGTTTGAATAAGAGAGAGAAGAGAAAGAGACTTGGCCTCATTTAAAGAGATGTTGAGTCGTGTTTGAGTTGCGGTTCAACATACATAACCTACTCGAGTGTGAGCAGAATTATTATTATTTACTAACTTTTCTTTGTCAAAGGGGAAATTGAACTTTCCAGTATGACTATATAAAAATGAAATTAAAGGTTGGGAAATGGGATCAAACAACTTTAAAAAATAGTTTAACAATAAATGGGAAATAGTATAAATAATTTCAGAAACTCAAGTCAAGATTAAATACTTTCCTCTTCTGCTCGCTGCTGCTGTTTCTAAGAGCCCATGTACCGAAACCCTAAAACTTCAAGCATTTGCCTCTTAGTGTATGGTTGGGTTACTGCTTCTCTTTATCTCTTCCCTCCCCCTCCTTCTGTGCTAAGTGCTAAATGATAATAATACATGAAACAATGACTTTTTCCCAGTTAAATCTCTGTGGAAAACTGTTAAAAAAAATATAGCAAACGGGTTTAGGTTTCCAGACGTGACCATTTATTTTTTTATTTATGCTCTGTGTAAATCCCTTTTCCATTTTAAATCCTCCTTCGTATCAGTTCATCACCGGGCGAATTGGGTACTTAACGAGGAGCAGGAAGGTGGCCAAGTGAAAGAGAACCATATTGGCCTTAAGAAATGACCGGTGCGGACAAAGAGAGATTAGAAAAGTTGGCATATGAAGGAACCGTACGCCTAAGCAAGCGAGAAAAGCAGATATAATTCTGAGCAACGCAGACACAGCTACAGCTGCACCCACAAATATCACCAGTTATATGCTAAAGCTATCCCAGCACTAGCATCATATCCACAGTGTACAACCCAGATCCTTCTTTATTACACGAATTGACTAAAGCAAACCTACAAGCTTTTGAAGTTTTTGTAGCTGTAGCTTGCCGATTTTGTGTTGATCTTCCCACGCGCTTTCTCAAAATACAGTAAATGTCTTATCATCGCATGGACTTGATGCATTCTGTAAACAGTAATTTCGATTGGGAGAGCAGTGAATGCAGGTACAACAGAAGAAAAAAATGAAATTGAAGCAAGAAAATGAGTATCCTGCACTGTAAATGTAATAGCTGGTCAATGTAAAGGTAGACAAGAAATTGTATATTTCTTATTTAATTGAAGTGAGAAGAGAATGGAAATAAAGACAAAAGGGAGTAAGACATGAACACAATCTTCCGTGAAAGGGAAAAGTAATGTGTCGGTATGTGGTAAGCCGCAGAGTAGTTCCCGTCAAAATGAATGCTGCTCGGGTTTGTTGTCCAGCTTATTCATACATGACAAATCCAAATCCATAATTCTCGCCTGTCCACAGACATCTAATACCCCTCCTTTTCTCCTGTTAATTCGTAACATAAATCATAATCAATCAACCAACAACACCCTAATGATCACAAGAATCTATAAAGATAAAGGTTAGAGTCCTCGAAGAACTAATTTGTACTTAATTTCTTTTACTATTTTCATGTTATTATGTAACAATTTATATTTTAAAAAATATAACTATATTCTAGGAATAATTTCATATATCCCTGAAATTTAAAACCAGGTACTCAGTAAAATGTGTCACGTACCCTTTAAAATTTGAAAGAAATCATATAATCCAAGCCGAAGACTGTATTCTAATGACCATTTTCCGTTGAAGCACAAGGATCATATGGCCCGGATCCTAATTCGATACTCAAGACAGCCTGAATTCAACCAAAAGATAACCTGGACTCGGAATTAATACAAGACATACAAGAAAGATGGACTGGAGAATTTTAAGCCCATATCGTTTCGTCAGTCTCAAACTCCCAACCCTTCTCGAAATGGTCTTTCTCGGTTTGCTAAGCTTGGGCCTTAGTCTATAGCTTTTCAATGGGCTAACCGTAGTTTGAGCCATCGCCTTTGATCTTCGGACAAAATTGAAAACAGGAAATTGTCATCGAGGAAAGCTGACTGGTCTGAAAGAAAACAAGTAGAGGGACAGCATCATCGCATCGACGCGATTCACCAAATCTGCAAAATTATAACCAGTTGGGTGAAACTACACCCAACGTTGTTGACCACATCTCTCTGTCCAAATCAATCCGATCGGTACATATAACAACCAAAAACCCATTGTGCTATGAATCATTATTAATACTTTATATATTAATATCAGGAATCCAGGAACACAAACAAAATTTATATTGTCTTTTCATTTCTTCGGGATTTCTGGGCTTTGTACTTCCAGGATTTTCTCTGGGATGGTAAAATAAAAAGGCACAGGACATGAGTTTCGCCAGCAAAGTTCAACCACTACAGATTGTCTGCCGAAAAGCATCACAAATACTTTGCAAGACTTCATAAAGCTGCGTAATTTCGTTTCAAAATAAGCTTGTCAAGCCGCAGAAGTTTTCTGGTATTATTGGACCCGTGATGATAATCGACAAACACAGGCATGCCAAAACTCCGGTTGGACTGCCATGAGAATTCAGACATCATAACTCTCACAGTGGCGGAAGGAAGGACCGATTATGATATCAATTTCCATTTTCTTTTTGCCTAACCTGACGTGATGTTACACCCACCATTGAATAATTAGTGTTTACTTCATTAATTTATTAATAAAAAAATTAAATGCTAGTACTAAACTTCACTTGTTTAATACACGGGTCTACTAATATTTAATGTCCTACAAATGGGAATTCGCAGACAACAGTCCCGGCCTACCGTAATAGTCTCTGTCAACTTGACGTTTCTGACATGTTATATTATGATTACTGTCCACACATGGGCAGTCAAAATTAGTAATTTCAACCAAGTCTCTTATTACCGTTAAGCACATTCTTCAAAAGTCAGCACAAGTAGAGAAAAGAAAGAAAATATAATAAAAGAAAATTCAAAATTGGAATAGAAAAAAGAGAAATTGAATTAAAAAAATATGAAAAAGAAAAGCCAACGGAAAAGTGGAGCGAGCCAAAGCAAAAGCCACATAACCTTCCTTACAAGACATCCAAAGCACAACACAACATCAAAGCAGAGTATTAGTACAGGGCAACACTTTTCACTCTCGCCTTTTTCATGGACCGAATCGTTGCATAGATTAGAGTACGAAGATCACATTTATTGTCCGGGGAAGAAACGAAGCTCTGCGTTTGCCATGCCCGAAATGATGGATGGCTCGCATTCAACAATCACGACAACTACCGGAAAACCCCCACAAATTTCCGAGATGTTCCAGAAACTCGCTCTGGCGTTCAAGGCCAAGACCGTCGAATTTTTTGCCGATGATGAGGAACATGATCCCTCCGATTCCGAAGGTTTCGCCCTTCTCGACTCCGCCGAGGATTTCATTACCGACCAAAAAGTCGTTGTCATCAAGCCTGACCGGCCACCAAACGTTTCACAACAATTTCCCCCTAAATCTCCAAGTTTTGCTGCGAAGTCTTCATTGACAGATACCCAGGTCTCAAAGGCTGAACAAAGTCACAGTCTTCTGCAAAAATCAACTGCGACAAAGTGTTTTGTGAATACCCAAATGACACAGACGTTGATTTCTTCGATATTTGCAACCGTTTCGTCCTTTGAAGCATCGTATCTTCAGTTACAGGCAGCGCACGAACCGTTTATTGAAGAAAATATAAAGGCAGCTGATAGGGCTCTGGTTTCGCATCTTCAGAGGCTCTCTGATTTCAAGCAATTTTACAGGGATTTTTGCAAGAATCCTGATATTATTGGTACTGAGGAAGGTTTGGGAATTGGGTCTTGTTTAGAACATCGGGTACAAGAGAATCAGAGCAAGTTAAGAACACTTGAAATTATTTCGAATCGGTTGCAAGAAGAGATTGATCAAAAGGATAGCAAAGTTGCTGCTTTGAGGAAGAGGTTGGGTGAAATTCTTAAGTGCAATTCTAAGTTATCGAAAAAATTATCCAATAACTTGAATTCATCGTTTGATGTTCTTTTGACAGTTAGGGTTTTTGATTCTATGTTACATGATGCATGTAGAGCAACACATAGATTTACTAAGATTTTGATTGATTTGATGAGAAAAGCTGGGTGGGATTTGAATTTGGCATCGAATTCTGTTTACCGTGATATTGATTATGTCAAGAAAGGGCATAATCAATATGCGTTTCTCTCTTATGTTTGTTTAGGGATGTTTAGAGGTTTTGATTTGGAAGGAGTTGGTTTGGATGATAATGAAGTCCTGTCTAATGGGCATGATTTGGACTCTGGTAAAACTGGTAGTTCATTGAAGCAATTACTTGAGCACGTATCAAGTAATCCTTTGGAGATGCTAAATATGAATAATAATTGTGAGTTTTCGAGATTTTGTGAACTGAAATACCAAGAGCTTATTCACCCTACAATGGAATCATCAATTTTTAGCAATTTGGATCAAAATGAAGTGATCTCGAATTCATGGAGGTCGCTAAGTGTGTTTTATGAGTCATTTGTTAATATGGCAAGTTCTATATGGATGCTTCATAAGTTGGCCTTTTCATTTGATCCTGTGGTTGATATTTTTCAAGTTGAAAGAGGGGTTGATTTTTCTATGGTGTACATGGAAGATGTCACAAGGAGGAGTAACTTGGTGGGGAAAACTAGGGCAAAGGTTGGGTTCACAGTGGTTCCAGGTTTTAAAGTTGGGAGGACAGTGATTCAGTCTCAGGTTTATTTGTGTGGCATGAAATGTACAGAATAGCTGCTCATAATTTGACGTTGTTGAAATTTAGAACTATCGGGGAATAGGAGAAGAAGGAAAGAGGTTCTGGTTGAATCTTCACTGTAAAATCTGTAAAGGGCAGGGATCCGGGGAAATCATACAGACACAAGAATCTGATGGATTCAAGTTGAGTCAAGAAGGAAATATCCTATAAACACTGAACACTAGCTCTTATCACATAGAGCTCTAGGACTGACAGTGTGGCAGCTCTTCGGCTAACTTGTCATACCGAGCTTAATCCTTAGCTGGGTTGGCATTTTTTTCCCCTCTCTAAAGGTTCTCATGTTGAGTCCTGGGTAAAAAACCTGTAAAGCAGTTTTACTTATTTACTTCTGTTGTTATTGGTTTGTAATCTATTTGGACATCGAAATACTTCACCCAATTGTGTATCCATATTAGGCATTCTGATATATAAAATTAAACTTTGAATTGAAGATTTTTCCATTTATAATATTTTAGTGATATTCCATCTATCTTGTATCATTCTGTTGAATACAGAGACCTCTCCATCACATTTCTTGCAAGTGATTGTATGCAGAATCTAACCATCTGCGAGACCTAGATCAATGCTCTTACATTTGCAGTTTGCCCTCTTTGGTGTATGCGTGTCTTGCATACTTCTCTGAAGCTTGTTGAGACAGTAAATTTGTGTGCAAACATTTTATAAGTAAATGCTTAGTGTCTCGAAGTGCTGTGAAGCAGATTTCATGGCTGCATTTCCAGATACTGAAGGAATGGTATTTGTTGGTTTTGTTTTTGTGTGCAGTGATGTTCCTGATTTTCTTTCTCTAGCATTGAACAATTTTCTTTTGCTGGTGTTAACTTACTCCAGTTTGCCAACCTTATAACATCGGAATGTTTACTATTCTGATTTGCTCACGATGCCCTTTTGTTGGTTGCTTTTGCCAAACTAAGATTCCTGCCATCAATCTGAGCTGTCTTGTGGTTGCTTTGCTGGGGTGCCTCGAGCTATGCACGCGTTCCTCTTCAAAAACTAATCTCTTGTAACCTTGTTTTGCGTGGATTGCAAGTACGTTTGTGTTGTGTCTTATCATTTTCTGCTTGAATTACCTTAAAATATACCTTCACATATGATTGACTCTGTTCAAATGGCAGGAGTTTGTTCCTAATGGATATAGTTTTGCATTACTCGTGCCAGTGAGCATCTGCTAGTGGAGCATTAAATATAATTACAACTCAATATCTCTGACTGATCATCAATTATTTGTAGTTCGGATTTTTAACATTTTCCTTGGTTTTATCCCTTTGTTTGATTCTATGATGCCACTTAGCTTTCCCATTTGTTTTTGCAACAATATTAAAAAGCACCTGTTAAGTTCTTTTCTTGTGCGGCAGTGCAATTTATTTCCCACTATCTTAGGCAATCAATAAAGAACTCACCCTGGCCATTTATAGTTGGGCATGTGCTACAAGCCTAACCCAAGTTAAATAGAGAACCCAACCCAATTCCAACTCCTTTGTCTACCCGATCCAAGCCCAGTAGGATTGAGACATTGTGCAAAATTGTTTGGACTTCGACATGATTACATTGCGGACACAACATGTCGGCTATCTGAATCGTAAATAGCGACACAAGATTAAACGACATAAAACCATCTAAATTAATAAGTGGACAACATGTCGTTCGTGCTGGGTTTGACATTTTTACCATCTGAACAAAATATACGAGCTTCGTTGCAAACAAAGCTGGATTTAACTCTAAGCCAACAGCAAAGTTCGACCAGGAAAACACTTTCTCCTGCTGTTGTGACAAGCTCCGTGTGGGACAACAAAAATCTAGATGTTAATCATTTGTAGACTACAACTTAATTAATATTTAGGAGATCAAATAATCGAGAGGCATGCAGTTGGGACTGTGATGGCTACAAGAACGCCAAGCTGAATAGCATAGTTGTGTCAATTAACTAGGTACAATCCCTTTAATCAAGCATGATTTGCAGTCTGTACTGTCACCAACGACTTGACACTCCAAGATCGACAAGACGCTAAAGTAAACAAACTCTAACATCTCGTTAAGCCCTTGTGGAATTATTTTATTTATTACAATTAGATAGGATTCATAAACAAATCAAAATTCATTTCAAGCATGCCCTTGATATTCAGTTGACTGCGTCACCCTATCGTTTTCCTTCAGGTCTTCACACACCTTAATTGTTTTCATACACAGTTTCTGGAGAAACAGCTGAAAGTAATTCCTAATGATAGTAGACCGAATCTCACTCATTATACGACTGCTATGAGAAACGATAAATATTGTAATCCTAAAAGTAAGGTTCCCGACGGTGCGTGAGCATATCTCTCTGTATGTCTCTTCCTGTCTGTGCATGTCATTGTTATTATTTTCTGTGTGTTGGATTGACTTAACAGATAACAAGCTAAATGATAATTCCTACAACACAGATCGAACGAAAAGAAAGAATGTCCAACAACAAAAAAGGAAATAAAACTACAACACCATATAATTAAAGTCATCCTTTCAGATGGGGTTTTGGGATATCGGTGTTAGCTAATTAAGTAGCTTCACAAACATTCTAGATACTTCAAAATCCTTTCCCATGAACACACCATTAACAGACCAAGCTACCCAAATTCTCAACAGTCTCCTTAAAAAGAAACATAAAAAACGATACTCCTAATAGCATTTAAACACAACAGATAGAAGAAGAAGAAGAAGAAGAGAGAGAGAACAAGCAAAACCCTAGGAATTATTTCCACTTCTTAGTAGGGACTGACACCCACATTTGCAGGAGCAAAGAAACCATCCTTCATAATCACATCCTCTCCTTCCTACACAAGCCAAACCAAAACACAGTTTCAGAAATTTTTTTTTAAAAAAAGTATTTCGTCAGTGAAAAATAATGTAGGCAAATTAAGCCGTATGTGCAATGTGATAGAAGAGAAGGAGGTAAACTATGTGTTATTGGCTAGCTAGGTTTAAAGTACCTGTGGGCGAATGCTAGTTTTCTTCACGGGCTGATCAGATGGATGTGAGGGAAGTGGGCCCACTGATAGAACAAACAAATATAAAAGAATGGCTCAGACATTGAAGAAAACCTAATTTCTTTTTTTAGGGTTAAGAAGAGTAAAAACCCTAATTTCTTGGATCTCACATTTTTAGCAGCAGCACTGAAGGCTTCTCTATGACTTATATCCGGATTTGCAGCTTTGATACGTTGGATCTCGTCCCTGCAAATTAGTTTATGTCAAAATGATCATGCATATGCATAAATGGTAGTATTAAGAAGATGAACACTTACTTGATGAATCGGTTATAGGCAGATGGGACTCTCTGTCTCTTTTCCGGAGCTGGACATGGAACAGAAAGACAAAACACACAGAGACAAACAGACAGACAAATTAAAAATCACTTTGCTGACTTTTTGTAAGATTTGTGTTTCATTTTTAATGATCTTTCTCTCACTCCATCATCACTTCATCATCATCTCCAATATCTATCTATATGGATTCGAAGCATATCTATATTTTCGGGGGACGGAGAATTATTGATCCGCTCTCTTCTTCTTACACCTCGTGCAAAAGTAAAGACAAGCTCTAGGCCAACAGAAATAAAGTATAACTGGAGTAAAAAGATTGGAAGATAAATTCCCGATAATAAGATAATTTCCTACAAAAACATGATATCACTACGTATCGGTTTCGATTTAAAGTTTCGAAACTGTTCCAACACAACAAAAGCAACAGATCTAAGTTTGCTTTTAGGTAGTGCTATATGGATTTGGAATAAAATGAAGAACAAGGCTAGACATGAAGAAATGACCTTTATATTCTTGCCATATGAAGAAACTACAAACGCTGTTAAGAAACAGGCCTAGAAAAAAAAAGCACTGTAAATTCAAATGGCTGCATGCAGGGGATTTGGCAAATTTCTCTTTTTCAGAAAGAAAATGGGGTTAGAGTCAAAGTCATAGACCTAGAAATCCATGGGTTCCGCAGCTTGTACTGGCTACTGGTTCTGTCAAACACCGATGAAATAATGAAAAAAGAATGTGTAGTCTTACGTCTGTTAACCACAGGAGGGTTAGGGACCTCTTGATCAACTCCTCGAACAGGCATAACAGACTCAGTTGGATTCGGCTGATTGATCATCAGCATATTCGTTGGCGCATTTCGCATCTCCTCCTGTTGTATATGTGATCCCCAGTAACCAAGAGCAACAAGGATTAGATTCAAACGAAAAACATAAGTGCACAACCCCTATGCATATCCATAGAATAGTGTTTTGAATAAATGGTAAGTTTTGGTAAATATTTGAAACTGTTATTTCTTCTTATACCAGAAGATTCTGAGGAGTAAAGAAAGCATTTCCCAGATGGAGCTGATTAGCCGCAGGAAGAAGCAGGCCACGCATGTTCACAGACAAAAGATTGGTGCAATGGCCGCATCGAACCGTGACAGTCTTGAACAAACTAGTGCAAGGAACGCTCACCTAAACCACAAAGCCATTTAAGACGCCATTTAAAACTAAAAGGCCACTCAATTAAGAAGCAGAAAAAAGAAGAAAGAGGATAATATCATGCCAATAAGAAGAATCTAATAAGAAGAAAATGGGGACGAGAGACACAGAAAATAAGCAATACCGCGAGGACAGTGTCGCAAAAGTTGCAATGGACGTAACAGAGCTGCTCGGAGGAAGAGAGGTGGTCCGGTGAAAAAGCAGATGTTGAGGATGACATCCTTTTTTGATTCTCTGATTTTTTTTATAGTTTTGATTTGATTGACTGATGGATTGACTGATCAGTGGAATGATGGGATGATAAATCCCAACTTGATCTGATCTTCTTGATTGTTGAGTGACTATAGATATAAAGGAGAGGAAGAAGATAGAGAAAAAGAGATACACCGTTTATATAGTAGGAAATAGAACAGACCCAGAAAATTATTTCTTTCTCTTTCCAATTTTTATTTCATTATTAATATTATGTTAGTTTATCTCTCTGTGTACGTGTTCCTATATTAATTAATTGACCACGATAGAAGGAGATGCAAACAAACCTTTGAGGTTAAAGGCAAAGAAAATGAATGGTGCGCATTCGTTTTCAATGGCTATTCGTTTGTGTTTTGTGTGCGTGTGAAAAGGAAAGAAAGAAAAGGAGAAAGATAGCAGAGGCGGCAGAGGTGGGGGAGAGGGAGTGAGAAAGGGACGTGTGCATGGGCTCATTCACCTGTTGTTTTCACAGTTAAAACTAGGCTCTGATCGATGCCTTTTAATTTCTTCTTGGTTCTCTACAATTCTTCCCTTCCCTTCCCTTCCCTTCCCTTCCGTTCACCTCTCTTCTATGGTGAACATTGAACAACACTCTCCTCAAATATTTGTTGACTCGCGGTCGTGAGTTTAACTTAACTATAAAGCCCTAAACTACGGGCACCTATCCTTTGTATAGTTTAAGTATAGATTTAGTGCCCCAGTCTGCTCCTGAGCTTCCAATATAATTTCGCCACCTCATCCTATCTGGGTGCATGCATCTTTTTCATTGTTGTATTGCTAGCTTTTACCTCTACATGTTCCCTGTTACAGATGAAAGCTAGCGAAAATGTGGGTTATATATATATATATATATATATATATATATATATTAGATTGATTAAGATCAGTATGTGTGCTAAATGCAGTTATTCACGAGGTTTAGGGAAATTTTAATCATCTTCCAACTTAAGTGACTATGTTTTTTTTTCTTTTTCTTCTTCTTTATGTTATCGACAACTAGATAGGTTCCTTCTTCATGAGATTTCATAAAGTTGATTTCGAAGAGATGTATCTATTGCCAGTATGACATTAGGGTTTCCATCATCCCCACACAAAGAATCAGCATTAATTCAGTACTTTCCATGAGCAAAATTTATTGAAGTCTGTATAATATTTAAAGTTGATAGTCTGTAACATTGCTAGAAGAGACTATTCTGAGAAATTAAAATAATAGCACATTCCTGGAGATCTTCTGTTGTAATTAGAGAGGATTCACTTCAAAGTTATTGCTTGATAACAGTAACGCTAACAAAAAGATCGCAACATATATTAAAGGTTTACATATATATATATATATACATACATCTATGTTTCCGATTTGACCACTCAGACATTCACTCTCTCTCTTTTTCTCTCTCCCTCTTATATGTACAGAGATACGTAGTTGTCAGTGACAACAGAAGGCAGAGATCCTTTAATAAAAATTCAATTTACTTTGTCCTTGCATAGATCTGTATATCTTTTGCCTAGTATTAGCTGATTCAGACAGGCCTCTACCTACATGTTATCTCTGCTCTCCTGAGGGTTTTGCTTTCTTTTTCTTATTATTATTATTACCACAACAATGTTGCTTAGTAACGCTAACTTGGATGGACAAACTAGGCTTTAAATTCCAGATCGAACATTTTCAATAATAAAATAACAACAATCACCATCTGCCCTCATGTATGCAACACAGATTTCTCTGCCCCAAAATTGCCCTTAAAGGCAAAGATTTCAGTCATTCAGTTGCACAAATGACCGTGTGTCTCCTGTGTAGTAATTTTTTGAAGTTTGAATGTCTGTAGTTAAAGTGAGTGCAGCCAGCAATAAGGGTGAATTCGTAAAAACAATCGTGGTAGATTAACATATTCGTAAAAGCACATTGTTCCGAAGATTATGTCCGACCATGGCGAATATTTTCTTACTCATATGCGGTTGTTTTCTGTCTGGTGAGAACAAATTTGATAACAACTTAACAAAGATTTACCCTTTTAATTACAATATACTTGCTCATCAAATTTTCTTTTACACCAAGCCAATGAACAATTCATCCCGTAAGAGTGAGAGGTGAGACAAAAGATATATGTGATATTAGCCAATAGATATTGACATATCAGGCGTTTTCGTACATACTAGTTTGTTGTGGGACATGAAAATGTGGATCGAGTCAGATACATAATTGATTGCATCCTGCTAAGGAGACCTTCCGTGAAGAGAGCTCTGAAAGCCAATGACCTATTTTCAAAGTACATTTCACATTATCTTTGATTCATGTATATTCATTATTTTATCTTGTTTGTTGACAATTGTGATGCTGTAACTGGGTTTCTAAGAATCATACCTGACGTTTCAAAACGAAATCTACAGATTGACGTTGCAATTATATGGCTTGGTACTTATTCATTGTCTGACTTTATTGCATACAATTGGCTTGAATGTCAAGTGATGATCATATAGGACATTTCTTTCTTGTTTGGCAAAAATCCTAATTGTTTCATGTGACCGAAAAGCAGACGTTCTGTTCATATTGAATGAATAGAGCGAAAAAGGAGAAGCATACGGCTTTGCATGAAGATGACCTATCAATTACTATAACATTATAACCTCTTGGTATACGAGTCCTTCTTCTCAGATAAACACACAAGCAATTTTTGCTGCGTTTCTTGCTCAAATTAATTGCCAAGGACGTTTCCAGGTGTAAAGACAGAATATTGACTAGCAGATCGTGGTAAAATTTTCATCTGAAACCTTATAAAACAAAAAATTCTTACGGCACTAATTCTTTGTTTTAACCCAGTTTTAGTCTCTTATGGCCTTGGAGTGCTGCAAAGTGCAGATAGTAAAATTAAGGAAGTACTGAGGGCTTAGGTGACAATGACTAGAGATAGCCCTAAGTTTCTTTAGTTTGATAAGATGCTGAACCGAGAAAAACAATTCTTAGAGCTACCAAATGTATAGTTAAAGTTAATTTCAACTAAACACATAATTTGGAAGGCCGACTGTTTGACGTCTTTTCAATGTACTGGCAGGCAACGCATATGTTATAATGTTTTCATTCGTATGTATGTGATGATGGGAAATTATTTGAACTCATGCCATACAATAAAGTAGTCAATACTGCAAGACATAAAAGACAATAAGCTACAGACCCACACTACAGCCCGCCCTGCTGCATACTTCTGTAACTGTTATTTCTCGTAAATTTGTCCACTCTATTCGTAAAGCTTGGTTTGGTGCATACAAGAGAGCATGTGTTGGTGAGTTGATACATGTAAAGTGGTAAATACACGACACACACTGTAAAAGCCTGATAAAGATTTGCGCTCTCTTGGATTCATTGGGTGGAAACCCGATAAAGATGATCAAATATTTAGAGAGAGCAGTGGGTTCTTCTGGCATTTGAATTAGCTCCATCTGTGTATAAATTCCACCATGGCACCAAAATAAAGTAAGCACTGAGTTTTTATCAATAAAAAGAAAAGCTCGAATTACTACTGGCGTGGCATTGGGAGATGAGGTGCTGATAGCTTAGCTATAAGCCTGTTACAATGGTACTTAGCTAGCTATGTAGATGCCTCTTGCCATCTAATTCCCCAAGCTGTGCTGTGGCCTCGAGTATCACGCTGCTATATATACACATATGTCGAAGTAAGATCCATCATTTGTTCGTTTATGTAAATTTATGCCACGTCTACTCACTGAATTTCAGTATCTAAGTGTCCAATTTCAACCGTATATATTTGGCCTCTACCACTACCAGGCTAGTACTGGCACTTCTGAGTGGGTTCAATTATCAATTCCGAGACCTGTTCTTCTTAAATTTCTTAATCTTGCTAGATTTCAGACGAGCTACTGATCAGACCGCTCTTTTAACTGAAAAAAAGAAGGGAAAAGGATATGGAGCTTAATTAAGATGTAACAGTAATTACTAATATTGAAAATTATTAACAGTTTGACTATTGGTCAATGGTAGTCGTGTTAAAATCCACGCCACCAGATCCAATCCAGTAGGTCAAGCGTAGTACAGGCAGCGGCAGACACGATTTCAATCCTAGCCAACCAGGAGCTTGAAGGGTTCACGTGCTAACAGGCGCTAACGAAATGCAATGCGTATGGGCTATGGCGGCATGCCTGTTCACTTAGGGCTGAGATTAAGGGAGAGTTTAAAATTATTATGCTTTTACTTAACGTTTTAAGCCCTCGTTTTTAGATAGCATACGGCCCCTTGCTTTTGCGTAGGTTGAGACGATTAACTTGTGAATATTAAGAAAATGTAAAGACAAGAAAGCGTAACCGTTTATTACATGCGCATATTATTATGTCTATTCAAGGTGAAAAAAGAGAGGAAAAAGCAGCAGCAACATGCCAAAACAGCTCTGCCTAAGCAACTGCGACGGTGCTACAGATTGTGATCATGTAGCGAACAACTTTGGACCACAACAAAAAAGAACCAAGACATTGATGGACCATTAAATTCAGCAGTGAAAAAAATAAAGAGGCGTCCTGGCAAGCACAACATTTGCATTCATATTTCACATGCTCCACAACCAAGCATTTACGCATTGAATTATATTTTATGTTAAACCAAAAAGAAAAACGACCATTAAAATGGGTCATGGCACTTTGCACATGCAAATAAATAATAAATTTGATTGGAGTAACAGCCTATGCAATTAGGTAAAGGCAACTCAGACTAGGCCAAAACCTGCCACCAAAGGTGAAGTTGACACATGACAAGGATCCAACTTTCAAACTGATGATTCCTTTGCAGTTCACATTCACATTTTTATTTCCGTTGACCCCTCCGTGCAATAATTACGTTGTAAGACAAAATTATATATCTTTCCTCTTTCATTTTTCTGGGTAATGGCACCAAAGCATAGTGCCCATAAACTTCAGTACAAAGAACTTAATTTGTTCTAACAAATTACATAAGCAAAATTCCTATCAAACAACACCATTTTGGAATATGCTCGTCAATATATCACATCTCTTGTTACTTAGAGAGCCAATACATAACAAGAAACAACGTGCAAGCAGCGATGACTGCAGATAGAATAAGAGTGTCCCTGGAACGCCGCCTTCTGATGGAACCTACAAGTCAGATTTGGGATCAATGATACGTCAACTTGACAAGATTAATTAATATTTTACGTACCAAGCGAGCCACGGATAATGGAGAACTTGTCGATCAGAACCTTCACTTTTCCTTGGACATACCCAAACAAAGTCCTTTGAGAGCCCAAGACTGCTCTGGTTGTTTCAGCTTGATTAATTACTTCATCGATCTGCACAAAAGTAAACCCAGCATTGTGATATGGAACAATTTTAAAGAAGTTTTTTCATGATGAGAACTGCAATACTGAAACAAACTAAAAATGCAAATACAATTTAAAAAAAAAGAAGGATATTGCTATACCACCAAATAATATAATGTAGGGTTTTCCAAGCATTTTTTGCGGTGACACAGAAGCTGAAAACTAACAAAAAAACAGCAAGCTAAAGCCAAGTGATATTGTTCAACATGAATAATAGAAATTGAACTATAGCAATGCTGGATTAAACTACAAAAGTAAGTTTCAGAAAAAGCCAAAAAAATAGTTGTTTGACTGAGTATGAATGTCCATGTGTCTCTGTGTGCAAGCACATTTGTGTATGTGGAAGAGATCCGTTGAATTTTGATATTATATCATTTCGGCAATTGTGAGCCTTCAAAGGCTGATATTACACATCCACCATTTTCATTATTTTGCTTAAAGTTTTAAACTCCGCATAAGTCGATACTGAAAGATAACCACTAATGGATGACTTTTAAGGAATCAATCTATCATGTCCCAGGAGAAGAAGGATTGTGTAAGAAAGCTCAACTTATTGCCCCAACTACCACTCACTTTCAATATGAAATAAAGAAAAGATGCCTTTGCAACTTGATCTCCAACCTTATCCACTTTTACATTCTCATTTTTCTACCCATTGAGCTATATTTTCTAAGAACACATTGCAATAACTGCATAAGTTGAAACTACTTCTGGGGCTCTATAACCCGATCTGTCGCTGTAAAAGACCAATAGAATCTTACATGAGATATGCTTCCATGTATGGCAGCTCGCTCTCGTAATATCTGCATTCTTGGTGACATACTCCCAGATGTCTGCAAGAAGGCAGATACATCAAACTTAAATTTGAGAAAAACAATTAATAATAACTGGTAGTACTTACAACATAGTTTCAGAGTTTCAATCATGCCCACCTTGTACTCGCTAATATCATCCCTGACAGAACTCAGCAGCCCTGCATGTTCCCTCATTGAGTTTATATTTCCCTTGATTCTTCTAAATTCCTAACAAAGGGCATGCTATTTGTTCAATCATAACACTTTTAAGAAAGATAAAGAACTAGAGAGGTAGAGTATACAAATGCTAACAGCAATTGGAGTAATAAGCAATGAGATAGCAGGGAGTCCTATAAAAAGATGGATTAGAATTAAAGCTGTAAGGAAATGCTACAATACATAGCCACACAGGTCAAGTATAAAATGCTAGCAACAGTTTGGGGGATCACTAATAAGGCATCATGGAGTCCTATAAAAAGATAGTTTGGAATCGAAACAGTAAGGAAACACAAAATCAAAGCCATATCTGGTCAAGTGTACAATACTAGCAGCAGTTTGGGTGATCACACGCAGTAGAGAGTCCAATAAAAAGACATATTAGAATTTAGAATTAGAACAACAAGCAATCACTACAAGACACAGCCATATGAACACCAGTCCAAACCATAATTAGATATGGATTAGTAATACATCTGTAGACAATAATCTTACAAAAATACAGAAAATAAATTGTTGAATAGGACTCATTAGGGTTTATATTAACAAAGGTTCCCCAAAATTTTACTTTTGCTTATCAAAAGAAGTTGCGTGACATATTTACTGAACTGCAAAAGCAATTATGTACAATAAACCATGTGAACTTCAGTTGATGGTTCAAAGGTGTGCTAGTCAACAACACAGAAGAGAAATTCCTTGCTAATAGCTCGTTGCCAATGGAAAAAAAAATCATAATAAAAGAACATAAACCTGTGTAAACTCGTGAAGTATGTCCCTGTGCCTTGCAAGTTTCTGAGTTACTGATGTAGTTGGTGCAGCAGATGCAGCACATCTACTCATTGCATCATTTACATCAAGTAGTTTCTCGAGCAATGATTGGATCTCCATTTCTGTGGATTTCCACGACCTTCCGGCTGCAACAGTTGGCGAGCCAGTATCTACATAACCTGCAAAAATAAATATAATTAGAAAGGAAAACAACCCCGAGATATTGAGGCTTCAAATGGGGCATTCACATTGGAACTTCACATTCATGGAAAGCTTTCCATTTGATTTCATTATACTTAGTAAAACTACCAATGTTGAAATGAAATGAATTTTTCTGCAACCATCCATAATTTGAACAGGTAAGCAAGTAAAATCTTGCATGTAGGATTTAGGATTTGAGAACATAAATAAAAGCACACCACTTCTAAAATGGATAATAATGCTGTCAAAAAGATTGTAAAGCAAAATGCAGTGCCCATGACAAAAATCTAACAAAATCAAGTCCTTAGAATCCAATGTTATCTGGCCAAGATTATTGAACGGACAGATCTATCCTCAAACGACACTTCTACTGTCACCAAACAAGAAAGTACAAGAGATCACCCACACTAACTAAGCAAATTTGAAAGCAATAAATTACTAGTAAGAGCACAGATAAAGTTTCGTATTTATAAATTCAGGGGAAAATGAAAACGTCCATAGATATAATAACAGCTTCCAGTTTGCAAACTGTTTCAACCTAATGCCACTAAGAGAAAAAAGAACTGAAAGTGAAATCAATGGAGAATATCTCAGTTACTTAACAGCCATCGGATACTTGTTTTCACTTAATTTTCGTTATTGTATTATATCAGTAGATGTATGCATGTGCTGCACCAACATTGCTCAAATATAAATATTAAACTAAACGAGTTCATATTCATGTGTAAATACAGTGATTAACAAAATCTACAATAGCAGGAAAGAATCGCAAATGACAGACATTTCACACAAACAATTCAATCGTTTTTGTTCTTCAACTTAAGAACCAAATGCACTGCAAATAACATATGAATACAAAGAAATTTATTTTGAATTGGAGAATAACGTAGCAAGAAGAAAAGCAGACCTTTTTGAGTGAACCAAGACCCAAGTTTAGCGTAAGAAGAGAGTTTGACATCGAGATCGCCCTCGATCTTACGTGCCTCCTTCCTCAGTTCCTCCCAACCAGATTCCTGTAGATACAGATTCGGATCCGTCATTTAGATCTTCCCGATTCAATTCTTAAACCTCCTTCTTCTGCAATCCAACGCCGGAGATTGATTCGGTTATTACCGTTGAAAATTGAAACTGTCGTCCAAGCTTTGCCACCGGGACTGGTATTTCTCTCTATCGGCTCGCTTTCCTTCGTGAAAGAAAGAGAGCACCAGGACTCGAGCTGTCAGCCTGTAACTAGTCCGTGTTGAAAATTCACAAGGATCTAATTGTCTTTTAAACTGGGCTCGGCATCTAATTGTTCGGAAAATAATTTCAGCGGGTTATTAACCCAGCCTTGGATTAGCTTGGACCACTTAAGCCCAATCCCAGCCTAAAAAGCCCTCTGACAAAGCCCAGCTCTGGTCACACTTTGATCATCCGACAGTGTAGCTATGTAGAGACTGAACGACATGTCGGAGAATATATTTATTATGAATCGGTTGAACAACTTGTCTATCCCACGCCAACCACAATGATGTAATCATATAAATAAAAATATCTGTTAACCTATTTCTATTTTAAAATCATTATAAATTAATAAATAAATAAATAAATATTCATCTTCTCTTCTCGTTAAAACCAACAGAAAACTCCGTTGAAAGTGTTTAATTTTGTTCATAATCCCGTGGTTGTTGTCGATTAAGTGACATCACTAACCGCAACATCTAGTAAATAATTGAAGGGACAGATCCAAACGTAAATAATTAAAAGTGTCTTCATCTCGTAGTATAATGTACTACTAAGCCAAGAGAAATTGAGTCTTCTAGAGAGCTCAGACGTAATCAAACCCGTAAACAAATGTTTACTTCAACCTAATTGCTATTACTATAACGTAAATGATGCAAGCATGTAGCTGATGTAACTTGTTTTGTTTTGTGTCTTTTAGCGTCAACCGAAGATTCCGTACTTTGTGATGTATTGAACCCAAGAAATTGTCGGATTATGTCAATAACATGCACAGCCGAAGAGATGGTACGATTCCGTTACACCCGCCGTACAGATATCCGTACAAACAACAACCACCGTATTTAACGGAGAAACTATGTACGGACTGGACTACTAGTAGGTACCGATATAGTGAAGTGACCGCCTGAAAGGCAGTGCAAGAGCAATAGACACTACTCAAGGTCGTAAGTAGGTTTGAGCTTTGCAGAAGAAGGAACTGAATAAGATTGTCAGTTCAGATTGGATTAATTTTCCGTTTTCTCCTTTGTCTCGTTCTTAAACATTAAGTAAATATTTAATTATTAAACATTTTGTTATTATAATTTCGTTCCGTTGACTAGATGCGATAATGTCTTAAAAGAATTACAGAAGAAGACAGAAGGTGTCTTCAAAATGACGATGATGGCTCGTTAAATAAGTTGGGCGTATGCCGGCATTTGTCTGTAAACTGAACACAAAAATAAAAAAAAAGTAGGCAGAGGAGTTGATATGTCGTTTACAAAACTGGTTTTCTATTCTTAATTAATTTTATTTATTAAAATATTAAAAATTAAAAATAAAATAAATCTTAATCTTTTTTTTTCTCTACTAAATTTTTAAAAATTAATAATTAAAAAAAATTTGTTTATTTTTTTTATCGATTCACAAATTTTTTAATAAATATTAAATAAAAAATAAATTTTGTGTTTTTCTTTTGTATGCATTTAAAATCAAAGATTTCTTTGTTCATTTATCTTTGTCCACGTTTATCCACTAATGACTAAAGCCTGTAAAGGTAAAAATAAATATTAAAAATTATAAACAAAAATATTGATAATATTTTAATTAATCGGTAATTAATTAATAAAATTACGGTGATAATATGTGTGACAATATCTTTATTTGTCAACATCGCTTCTTGGGCCCACGACTCTTGGAATTTTCAGCGATTACCGGCATTCGAAGGTCCCGCGTAATTCATCGGTGGTGGCCGTTGGTTACCATAAGTACGCCCCCCCGTGCTGTACGGACTGCTTGACATTTCTCTTTTGTCGACCCCAGCGGCTTGACCTCTACACACGCGTAAACGATTTTTCTATTAGGAGGAAATCTGGCGTGTGGCTGTTGTAGACCCAAAGAACTGTCTACCATATATTTAGAACCAATTGCGGTTACTTATTGTAGACAGTCGCCATATAAATCAGTTTAAACCGGAATTCTCTTACAACCATTTATTTACTTCCACGTAGTTGACGCCCAATGGTAATCTTGCTTCCTGCCAAACCAAGATTATGATTAAGAAAGTATTATCACCGACGTAAAAGGTAAGGAGAAGCAAATAATTAAGGGTTTAATCCAAATATCCATTAAAATTTAAATTATTACTGAAAATGTACATTTTAAGATAATTATTGTTTTATCCATGCTTAATAAATGCAATTATTATTCATTATTACCATTCTAAATGAATAATGCTAAAATTCTAAGGAACTATAACATTATTGTTGGGGCCTGACAAGACAAAAGAACAAAGAAGCAGCAGCGAGTGTCTGGGAAGCCTGTGACAATTGAGGTGTCCTTCGCTGGGATGGTCACAAGGTAATAAACAACTACGTGCAACAGCATACCCACCTCAGACCAGGCCGTTTGTTTCTACCTAGCCCGGTTTGAATTTTAATTCATCGTTGCCATTAACACATTGACCAGAACCGCAATAATATATCCCATGGTCCTGACGAACTATGTTTCAATCATACGGTGTAAACTCAATGAAACTTTTGGAAATCAGAGGGTCCACATCGGACGTATATGTGCCTTCCGTGTGAATATCGCTGCAACAACCTTTATAATCTTCCCCTTCTTTTGTCTGACTTTTGATGACTCAATCCAATATTCTCGCCGCTCACCCTTATTTAACTCACATTTATGCCGTATTCCCACAATTGCGTGCGACCTTATCAAACACGCTGATCTATTTCTATTGAACTTCCTCCGCTTTTGACCGCAAGTGCGTCTACGCGTATAAAAATAAACCACCTCCAAATCCTCCACCAAGAATCCAATTCTTCTCACCGCAACGTCACGCCACCACCGAGCGTAAACTCCAGAGGCAGGCAGGGTCTGATTCTTGGGAATAAACTCGAATTCGAATGAAAACGTTGTCGTTTGATAACGCGAATCAAGATGTACAATCTACCACCATCTCTCTGTGAAATATGCCTAACTCTGTCTCGCCTTACCATGTCCATCGCCGATCCATGGCCTTTCTCCTGAACCTCACCTCACCGTAACAAAAGTCTTCATTTTCTACGCACCGAAATCAATTCTCTCTCAAAAGACCCTCTTTTTCCTTTCTTATTCCGACAAAAAACACGATGAAGATGAGAGGTTTCAAGATCGGAAAACGCTTGGTCCGGGTCGCCCGATGGATCATGCCGAAGACGCAGGCCAGATCCGGGTACCAACGTTTAGCCTCGCCGGACACATCGTGCAGGAGCAAACCAATCTCAAAACTCATCAACTTGGGGCGTCGGTTAACAAATGGAGCGAAATCTCTCTGCTGTTCAAAATCCGGATCGGGTTACCTTCCGATGTATCAGGAACCAATTAAGGAGAAACGAGTCGCAATACCGAAAGGATACTTGGCTGTTTACGTCGGCCAAAAAGACGGCGACTTTCATAGAGTTTTGGTTCCAGTTATTTATTTTAACCATCCGTTGTTCGGTCAGCTTTTGAGTGAAGCCGAGGAGGAATATGGGTTTAATCAACAAGGCGGTATCACGATTCCTTGCCGGTTCTCGGAGTTTGAGGAGGTGAAGACCCGGATAGCAGCCGGGACACGTAGCCGGAAGCTGAGGTGGAAGCGCAACTGTTGAGGCGCTGGTTCTTGATGATAACGACGATAAATTTCCATGATATAATTGGGATGATGATGATGTTTAGAATTTTGAATTAGCTACTGCTTTTACTTTTACTTTCTCACCTTTTTATGCATTCTAGTTGTACATCTACACAACGCATCTGTTCTTAAGACGAAAATTATGATGGTTGGTGGTAATTAAAGTAGATGATCGTCGTAATGATGCTGTCATTTTTTTGTTGACTAATCAACGTATATGCATGACACAAAATTATGATCATAATGTTATTGAATTATAAGGGTCAGAATTTTATCTTACCGTTGTCTTTAACTTTTGATTTAAATATAATTAAGAAAAATCTAATCGAATGATAGAGGTATGAAAGAATTAGCGTGATGGCGTTATTGGGCTGAATTTGGATATGCATTAGGTAGCCATACTCTGCACCAATGCAAATTTGATTTTCATCCGCAAACTCGTCAAAATCGTATCAATTTTGGAGAACGATGATTTTGCCCAGTTGATGTGATGGCCACCGGGAGTGTCTCCGTCGATCGAATTGATTGCCCTGTGGATGTGATGGCCGCCATGAGTATCCCCGTCGTTCGAATTGATACTAGTGGAGAATCTTTCGATGGAAATCACAGAGTGGAGGCAGTTGGACCACAACTTTGCTGGGCAATTTTTGATATTATCGGCGTCAGCCACGCGATTATGCAGATCTTTCGGAACGTCTTATCGTAGTTGGGCTGTAATTGTGATATTTTGTTCGCTTCGGCTCCAATGTTTGGCATATTTTCTTGTACAAACATACGATCCAATAAAAAATAAAAAAAATAGGGTTATCCACGTTGTTGCAAGCATAGACAGATGCATTCATGCACTGATGCACATTGACAAATTTGAAAAAGACTCGGGAAAAAAAATCAATCGGAATTGCAAATTACATATTGGGAATGACTTCTTTGGCTGAGAAGAAATGCATTGTCAATCTATTTCATGAGTTATTTTTTCCAAAAGCCATACATACCACTCCTCTTGATATTGGAAATCGTCGCGTTGCATAGCTGTCAGTTGAAGCAGAGAGGCTGATTTTGTCAAAATTTAGCTAAATTAAATGACAAAATTCAAAGTTGTATTAATGACGATCAAATATGGCAGCTGCAGAAACAGAATATTGGGAATGATTACCATATTAATTCAAGTCATTTTAAATATAATTATTTTTACCATTTCGGGTTTTGAATGGTATCCATCACGTAAGGGCTAATATGCCTTCAGAACTTGGTCTGCTCGGGGCTCAATGACGAAGAGCCATGCATTACACATTGACCCATGTAATTATGGACTTCTAACATTTTGCAAATTGAGGGCCCTGTCACCTTTTAGTAAATTGAACGATCGCAGTTAAGGAAATGGTATTGTTCGAGGAGTAATGGAATGTATAATAACCTTATCGCCGAGGCTGGATGGGTAGGCTAGGATGTCTATTTGTATTGAAGTTTCTGCCACAAGTGGTTGATGTGAGACCCGTCATTGAAATAATGATTTGAGTATAATTAATCTGCGAACGAACCATTCTGTCGCGATCAGGATTTAGTGGGAGATACATTCCGTGATACAATCCGCAATCTCGTTGCCTGTGTGTAACTGTACAGATGAGAGAGATGTAACGAATAAGAGGAGATCACCGAGTAAATAATACTTTTCTACCTCGCTTTTACTGGAGCCGGCACGGCAGCAAGGAAATTTACTTCCAGATACAGTGACATCAATCGATTATCAGTCGGTATAATTGGTCTTGTCGTTTTTTCTTTTTCGTAAATGAGAACAAAATGAAGTAGAATTTGTAGTCTGCGACCAACAGATCGCAGAAAGAAGGTAATTGGCTGACTTAAGCTCTTGCTCTTAAGGAATGAACTGCCCAAACGTAACGTCGTTTAGGAAGTAACCAACGACAACGTCCTTGGTAAATCTTGCTAAACGATTGTACGTATCCCAATGACCCTAATCTCGCAGCCGTATACACTGCTGACTGATATATCAATTGTTAAGCAAATTTACCGGTAGATGAACACAGCTGTCTAATGCATGAGAAAAGAAAACACAGACCTTGGAGATATCAGAACTACTAACTTGTTTGATAATTTTTTATTAGATCAATTTATAAAATTAAGAGAATCAACGGTGTTCGTGTGCGTGTCCCTTAAGCTTCTAATTTGCCCAGCTCATAGGCCAAAACAGAGTATTTTCTCCAAGTTTTGGAATCTCTCTTTTAGGACATATTTTCATTGGTTCTAAACACAGTGCTATTGCTGCACTTGTCACCGGTATCCCGATTGTTTAAGCCGATGGACCATTTGCTAAGGCTGTGTCAATTCATCCAGCAGAATATGTCATATGCGAGAGTATGAATTGAAAATCTCACTGAAATATATGTTTAATTAGCACATGACTGTTAATCTAGAAACTGAATTCATAGCTCTAAAGTTGCAATTCACAGCAGGATCTGTTCGCTGCGAGTGCAATTAAGCGAGTAGCAAAAGATGGGCAAATTCTCACTTTTGCTAAAACTCACATAGGAGGCAGATGCTACAATGTAAACAGTTTGATGTACCAGAATGCATGTCTTAAGCCTAATGATGTAAGGATATTCCAAGTTACCGTCTAGGACTTCAAGTCAATGGCATACTCTGATCTCCAAACTGTTAACGTATTTAGGATAAAAGGAAAAATTTTCGAGAAGAAGAAACTCGCTTAATTGCACTCGCATTACAAGGAGAAGATGTTTTCGACAAACAAATCAAAATTAAAGTAGATCCATGAAGACCTTTTTAATGGTCACCTTTTTTTTTAATGGAAACCGCCATACCATACCAAAAAAGCAACCACTATCTTATTCTCTGGGCATCACCCACCAAAGCACAACACAAAACACAGACGAAACAAAACAAAGCCAATTTGGGAAAAAAAAATGCTGAGAAGTCTTCAATCACACACCACTCACAAAGCCCTCCTAGCTCAGAGACTCTCTTCTCCCTTCTTTCTCTTCTTTTGTCTCATTTACTATTATCCCTTGTTTGTCGAAGCTAATGTCTTCATCTACGCAGGCTGTTCTCAAGAGAAGTACGAACCCAACTCCCCATTTGAAGGTAACCGAAATTCCTTCTTAGCGTCAGTCGTAAGCTCATCTTCTCAAGTTGCGTACAATAGTTTTGCCATTGGAAATGGTAGCTCAATGCCGCCTGAAGCCAACGTATATGGCCTGTATCAGTGCAGGGGTGATTTGAAGATAACTGATTGTTCAAGATGCATCGAAACTGCAGTTAACCAGATTGGTTTGGTTTGTCCGTATACTTTTGGCGCTTCTTTGCAATTAGAAGGCTGTTGTGTTAGATATGAGCATATCGATTTCCTCGGAAAGCCTGATACGAGTCTCAGGTACAAGAAGTGCAGTAAAAGTGTAAACAACGACGTTGAATTCTTTAGGCGAAGAGATGATGTTTTAGCTGACTTGAAAACAGCTATTGGTTTTAAAGTCAGCAGTTCCGGTTTGGTCGAAGGTTTTTCGCAGTGTTTAGGCGACTCAAGTTCAGCTGACTGCACTTCTTGCCTTTCAGAAGCCGTCGGAAAGTTGAAGAATTTATGCGGTTCTGCTGCCGCGGCTGATGTTTTCTTAGCACAGTGCTATGCTCGTTACTGGGCATCCGGCTACTACGATTTCTCAGGTGCAAGAAATTTTTGCCCCTTTTGGTTTGTTTATCATGAATGTGAATGTCGTCTATAGGTATCTAGATTGCAGAAATCGTTGTTCAATGCCATTAATATACAAAGTTGTAAAGTTCATATCATTATTCTCTAGAGCTAACCCCAATTTGAACTCATATTTGTTTGTGAAAGAGGGAGATCATTCGACATCTTCCAAGCCAAGGGCGAGGGTCAATAAGCAATCTTCTTCTAAAGTAAAGCATTAGGGTGCATCAGTACTTTTAGTTGCTTTCTTTTTAGGCACATCCTCCATTCTTAGTGTTCTTTTGGTTTGTATTCTTCTCTCTCACCGCTTCAACCTTTTGTTTATTAACCCTTTCATTTATTAGGAATCCTTTTTATTTTCTCCTCCACATTTCAATAAAAGCAATTTAGACCCACTTTCATTCAAATATGTTCAATAAAAGTCTAGAATATTTATTATTATTATTATATAATCACTTAAAATACAACGAAAGTATTTTAAATGTTCTTAAGAAATAGATCATGCCTCCCTCAGGACATTCTTTCTAGTTAATTCTAATTGGTAGAATGACCATTTAAAATTGTTCCCTCCCTTGTTTGCAATGAATCAATAGACAAAAACGAATAAAAATGTCTCTAAAGAATTCTCTCGAACTGATAAATTGTTCTTTTTCATTGATTTATCATCTAAGAATTTATTTGTTTGTATAGAGAATAAATTAAAAAGGATGAGAGGGAGAAAGCTTTAGTAAACAGACATACAAATGTGGACTGTGATAGTGGCAGCCTTGGTTCAATCTCTGGTCAATCCATACTAAATTATTCATAAGAGTACTAATTCCCATTGCTTTTGCTTTTGCTTTTGATGTCTGTATAGATTCCTCTCACGATGACAAAGTGGGAAAAACAGTCGCCATTATCGTTGGTGCATTAGGAGGTTTAGCCATTCTTATCGTTCTTCTCTCAATTTGCCGAAAAACGATGGGTACAAAGATTTACAGTCCAATCCCATTTGTATAAATTTTCTTACCAATCCAATTCCGACAAAATATTAACCATGGTAAAATTCTGCTAGCAGGTTAAGCAGACAGTTGACATGGAAGTTGTTCGATATAGAGAGATGACCGAAGACCACACATGTCGGTTATGGTATTTTTGTAGCATCTTTATCTTCTACTTTAATGCGTTATAGTTTTGAACAAAAAGAGAGCGCAGTGTTGTTAATTCCAATTCTTATGGTATAAAGCCGTAGTACTCTCATTCTCATATCCATATCAAAAGAGCTGCCCATGGATGCTGTACCTTCTTTATTATATTTCATTTTTGAAAATCTTTTTTCCAGATTTCTTATTTCTTTTTCTTTTACGCGGTGAAATCTGTGTGTATGAATTAGCATTACAGTTGTTTTGTATCTTCTTCCCAATTCCGAACAGTCTTTCAAGGGTTCACAGTCGCCCCCGGGGGCAAAGACGTAATATTGGGCCTATTTGAACCAGCGCAATAGATCCCTAATCCTTATCAATTTAGAAGTCATATGGGCTCCTGATGAAGGGATTGATTTAATTTCTGAGCACACCGACGGTTGGATTCTGTGGGTTGGTACAAAACTAAATTAGCCATCTTTTTAACTATCTCCCATACGAATGCTCAAAGAAGGAACGACTAGAACAAGTTTGTGAATTATTTGACATTTGTCTATGGATCCAAGTGAATTGGCACAATTGCCCTTGATAGGATTTAGGTTATTGTTTTTTCTTTGATGTGGAATCTATTAAACAAGATAATTACAAATGAACAAGCGTAAGCCACTCAAATGGGCTAATTTTTTTTCATTAGTCAGACATGTATGTAGCAAGAAAACTTGGCTTGGTTTTTGATGTTGACGCCTTAACTAACAACGAGAAAACAACTCCATCTATTTAAAAGAATATATTTCTCAAGTTACAAAAGCATACTATGGTGATAAGATTGTTTCACCAAGACATTATTGCATTAAAAATGTACAATAAGAATTACATACAACAGTGATTACATTGCATTCCCACAAGCAGAATGTTATTGAAATTACAGTACAATTCAACCAAGCATAGTCCATTGGACTGCCTTATTTTAGTTGTCCTTTTGTTTTTTTGAACTGAACAACTTAAATTTTCTGTGCACTAAAGAAATCAAATTAGAGACTGGAGGTGAAAGGCACACCGGCGTTCCCTATCCAAGAACCGCCGCCGAGGAAATTTCCGACGGTAAACTTGCTAGCCTCAGTTGCTAAAGTAAGAACATGATATCCTTTCCACTTGACTCTATTCGCCGTAGATGAACCCGGGCCAGTGTTGGAATACTCGGCGTAATACAACGTATTCAGAGCAAAATTACCATCCCACGGCATCCAGCCATCGGGGTGGATCAAGCTATCAAGGAAAGTTTTCATGTAAACGGTTCGTGAGTATTGTCTCCATGGTCTGCCAAGGAATGTTTTAACCGAGCTTTGAACCGGCTTCAACTCTGAGGAAGCAGTAACCCTACAGTTATGAATAATGATTCCAGTGTTTTGGTTAGGGTCAGTTCTAGCTTGGGCAGTGAGAGTGTTGGTCTTGTTCGGTGGTTTGCGCGGATAAATGTTGCAGTTCTGCAAGACAACAGCGGCGTTGCCGAAGATAAAATCGACTGTGCCGTAAATGTCGCATTCTCTATAGAATTGTCTTTCAGAATGGACGTAGAGAGTGTCTTGATATCCTTCGAAACTGCACTTGTAGAAAACTGAGAGATCAGAACCAGAACGTAAAGCCACGGCCTGGTGATTTTCCGGACCGGCAGTGTTGCGGAATGTTATGCCTTGAGCCATAAACCCATCACCAACAACAGCTGAAATTCCACACAAGAAAGCAACAAAATGTCAGAGCTCATAAATTATTTTCATTCGCCATTCTTTTTTTTATCTGAGGTAATTGCTCTATAATTCAGTCATTATCAATTCGTTGAGCTAAACAGTGACATTCAGCTGAACTTTATTCATTTGCATTAACTTTACTTTGAATTATTCTATCTAGCTAGCTTTCTAGACGACCGACAGGGATAAAACCTAATTGACTAAATCTCCAGCGAAATCAATTCAAATTGGCTTAAAGAATCGAATTTTTGGAAATTTTTATTCAAACGAGTGATTCGTATTGGGACTCCAATCAAAATCCTGACTTCGCCAACGATACAAGGTTACGACTTTGTGGCAAAATCTAGAACAAGGATTATGTGAAAAAGTCCTGTCAGTACATAGATTAATAACAGTAATATGTTGCATATTTATACAATGAAATCTGATTGTCAACTAAATTAACTTTTATTGTCACATAAATAAAGTCAATATATGCCCGAAGACTTGCACCAATTGGATGATTTATGTACTTGCTTGCACTAAAGGCCAAACAACCGTAAGCCTGTTGATGATCACTATTGCTCTGAAAATACTACAATATGTTTGGTCCCAGTTTGATAAACTTGCCTGATGATGTTAAGATCCGACAATAAAAATAAGAATGTAAGCACTTTCTTTTTTTTTATTTTGAGCAATCCAATTCTATAACTCAACTATATGATATTACCCAGCTGACTTGGCAACTTCTTATTCCCCTCC
This sequence comes from Xylocarpus granatum, assembly GCA_019650275.1. Taxonomy (NCBI): domain Eukaryota; kingdom Viridiplantae; phylum Streptophyta; class Magnoliopsida; order Sapindales; family Meliaceae; genus Xylocarpus; species Xylocarpus granatum. The sequence continues at coordinate 44,071 of BNST01000214.1, forward strand.
ATTCTTCTTAAGAAAATATTTTCATGTTTCTTGTGTGCCTCTCTTTTTATTATTATTATTATTACGATCGGAAAAATGTTTTAAAAATAAAGAAAACTTTAGCAATTCGACTAGGCCTTGTGACAGGTTTATAATTCTAGGAAAATTTAATGGAGATTGATATAACTCACCAACGGTGGCTGACTTGAAGGTTGTACTACCTCCTCCAACACTTTTGCTTCCGGTGATAATGGTCTTACCAATACCGTCACCCACGAACATAATAGACTTGGCTTTCACCTCAATATTCTCCTTATATGTTCCTGCCTTAATATATATCACAAACCTACCGGAACCTGACCGTTTTGATGCTGCGTTTACCGCCTCCCCTATCGTCCTAAAGTTTCCGGAACCATCTTGGGCCACCACGACGTTTGCCCGAGAAGCCGGTGACGTAGTTTGCAACAGCTTCCGGTCACCTGGCTTCACCCATGTTGGGAACCCGTCTTTGTAACTAGGTGCTTCATACGGCACCTTGTTGAGGGACAAGGTGTTACAAATCAGCTTGGTTACATTGTTTGACATCAAAGGCAAAACATTATCGGGAATCCCGAATTCATAGAAACCGGTTCGGCATGTCTCTAAGTTGGTTAGAGCTGTGCTGAGCCATGTTTGCTTGTCAACTTTGGTGCACTTGGGGCTAGAGTCGAGGGATTGGTTAAGCTTGAGAATTGTTAATTCATACAGCTCAAGGCAGTCGTCCCATGCGGCCTTTTCAAACTCGTTTCGGCACTTTGAGCCGAGGGAATTTGTGCTTTGTTGGGCATGCTGGGCACGTTCCAGCGCAAGCTGAACGGCAATTTTGTAAAAATCGGAATCCTGAGTGATACGACTGTTTTGAAGTTTTTTTGTCAAGAAATACTCACAGGGTCCGGGATTTGGTGTTTTGTCACACCATGATTTTACGTCAGTCGGATTGTAGCAAAAAATGGTAGGGGAGAGAAAAAGGAGCAGCAATGAAAGTGTTGGAAGAATTCGAGGAAGAGCCATAAGGGATTAAGGGTGAGAGCTCTATCCTGCTAGGGTTTGTGGGAATTGTGTGAGGAATGAGTGCTAAGCTCATCACTTTATATAGAAACGAATACGCCGGCCTGGGGGGGTTGTTATTGGCTAATCATGGGATGGCACGACAACTTAAAATTGCTTTGTATCTTTGTGTGCTAATCAATACGCGCTTGTTTATTTCCGGAACATAATTAAACAATTAATGCGTTCGCAAGTATGATTGACTTTAATTACCTGTATGATCTGATATATGAACTGCGAAGGAAGCCGGGAAGTCAATGAACGCGTTGTTCACACTTGACAGGTTCAAAATCATGCAACGTTTGTACAACGAAATCATTTTTCACTGTATTTTCCGCAGTGAGCTGAATATAACATAGAAATTAACCAGAAAACTGTAATAATCTACAAAGCAGATGAAAAAGCTTTGAAGAATTACGTAACAGATCAAACATTGCAATTTCAGTTAAGCTGAATTAATAAATTATAACTGATTCAAATTCCCCAAAATTACCGATGCCTGACGCGTGTATCTCTTGTCTATTCTGCATTAGTAGATTGATCATTCAAGAAGAAGAGGGCAAAATTCAATATTCTTAGATAAAATTACTAAATTAATTGTCGCTTTGGCAGTGTTCATCCATTCCCAAATAATGACTGCAACATCACATACTTTTTTTTTATTTTATTGAACAACTGGGATTGCATAACCGGTTTGTCGTGCACCTTTCCAACTGTTGATAATTATATATTTGACCGACAACCGGCTGCTGGCAAAGTTGTCCGAATTTGAATTTTTACTTGATATATAATGCCCACGTGTTCCATTTTAACTCTCACTTTTTCTAGATTAATTTTGACAAATAAGTACATTACCCATGTTAATTTTCAAATGACAGTAATTAAATTGACTTTTTAGAGTACCTACTGAATAGACATGCTCATTCGATAAAACCGTTGACTAGTATTTCATGCAAACTGAATGACCGACACCTCTGTTTTTAACAATTATGTGGTCATTTATTATTCAAATACCATGTCCTCGTTGAACTAGTCAAGGAAATCAATTTAGAATATTTCTGGCGTGGGAGAAGCCCAATTCCTCACCTAACAGGTTTTGATTATTACAAAACATTCAAGAATCAAGTGGGATTATTGTGTTCTAATTCTTTAATTGACATGTACTTTACTACCAACTTAAGATAATAATAATAATAATAATACAGAATTTTATATTTAGTATGATTATTTTATTAGGAAACTACATGCATGATTGGCTAGGTGGGCACGACACTAAATAATTAATTAGTCTAATAGCAAGTGTAGATTCTATAAATAGATTATGGATATTCAAATTCTTGTCTATCCAATACAGGATCGATCGGGGCGATGACTGCATATAAATATATATATATTATTTACGTGTGGAAATGTAAAATTGAATTTGGATTTTAGTGTACTTCAATCAAAATCTGCCCACAATAGGAACAAAAGAAGTCGTACGTGCTTCTTAGAAAGTACATGTTTGGTGTGTGAATTGATGGCGGACATTGATGTTTTGGATCCTATACGATTGAATTTGAACTTTCAATCTCAATATTATCTCGTTGCCATTCACTACATGGTAATTGTAATATTAGGGTTTTAATTCATTGAATCAGAGAGACATGAATCTTTTGACATTAATCAAATTAAGGACTTAATCGAGTAATTAATTGGGCAATTCAAAATCAGTTAAAAGTGGGAAAGCAGTTTTGCCTAAACCCTAGAAGGAATGAGTAACGGTGTGTAATAATGAGCGTCGCGTCGCGTCGCGGTCAATACATAAAACTTTGATGTTGCAACATCGCAATCATGGCATCATCGTCATCTAACTGTCTCATCATCAACAAATTTAATATTGATTTTGATTGTCATTCAAAATACGGGAGCACCCATGGGATGGTAGATCACCAACGTTGAATTCATCTCTATGAAATTTCTTCCTTCACGTTTGTGATTATACACCCTTCTTAGAAAATTAGAAGATCAATCAAAACATTGTTTCTCATCTTCATTTATTCCATCAAACGCTCTCAGAAAAGCTACTCATGACCCACAATTTTTTCAAGACTTTTTAATAAATTATATTATTTATTTAAATAAAATAATTTTATAATATAATTAAAATAATAAAATTATTTAATCAATAAAGTGATTAAAAAATTTTTTATTATTTAATTAATATAATAAAATAAATTTATAAATTATTTTTTAATTTTATTAATTAATAATTACATTACATCACTTATGCTGGCGTGATATAAGTGTTTATATCATTTCTTTTACTAAAATAATAATTTATGTAAATAATTAATAATAATTGACAAAGTCATATATTTGTAATTGATAATTTTATAATTTATTTAAATTTTTATTATAGAAAAAAAATCGTTAGGTTGACATTAATACAAGTGTTGTGGCTGAAATTTTTTATAGTCACAATGGTGTCACCTTTTAAAAATGACAGTGATAATGAGACATACAACGTGTTACAACGTAAGAGCGTGACAAATGACTTGTCCAAATGGTCTCTTCGTAATTAAATGAAAATATAAAAACAATGTCAACATGCCATAACAAAATAGAATTTGCAATTTGCAACTACATCCGAATGCATGGGTGAGATGGTAACCGACAGCAGCATAGATTGTGTTTTTCTTCGCATCAGAATTGTCTCTACTGTATTGGAGAACACTCGGATGATATTTCTGTAAGATTACTCCTTGTCACTGTATGATGGTCCAAAAGCGATGACACTTGGCCATTGCATTCCATCTGTTTGCTGCTTCGCCTTATAGCGCTCTGCTTTATAATTGCACAAACAAACTACAGCTCAGTAAGTATGTGCATGCCTTGCTTACCAGTCTTCACGGCAAAAATGTCTACTTTTCCTGGCCATGGCCGCAGCCGCCGCCTCTTGCACCCAAGAACTGACTACGGTTCAAACGGCCCGAGCTGCTGTCTTGCAAGCGAGAAACTGGGCTCAGGCTTCCATTACACCGAGTTAAACCAAGACTTGAATTATCATCACTCCGAGGATTTTAAGTGAATGTGCTGAACTCTATGACGAAAGCGAGACTCGTCTCGCACGCTTGCACACGGGCGAGAACTACACTGTGGACGATGCTAGCACGTGGCTGAGTAGCGCGCTCGGTTGCCATAGGACTTGTGTGCATGGATTGGAAGAGAATGGTTTTGTTCAAACCCCTGCAGGGGCTCAGAATTTGACTGTATACCTTGGTGAAGCTTTGAAGTTGTATGCAAGAGCTAGCGGTGCTGGTTGTTTACAGGACTACAACGTAGACCACAAACTGAGGGACTTCTAGCATCGTGGAATCCAGCAACTTCCAAGGCAGACTTCGTCGTGGGACAGGTTGGTTCAGGCACGCCCAGAACAATGAATGAAGCACTGGCCGCACTTGCAAGAATGGGTCATAGTCGACCAGCAAGAGTAATAATTTAAGTAAAATCAGGAGTGTATAAAGAAAAAATTTGAGATTCCACGCCACATGAAGAACTTAATGTTTGTTGGTGTTTCGGGATAGTTTTTGGGCCAGAGATTTGACATTTGAGAACACAGCAGGTCCGCAGAAAGAGCAAGCAGTAGCACTGATTGCTCTTTCTGCGTATTGGGCAAGCGCATGATCTGATTGCTGTTAAGGCAGGCCGTGGAAGAGATATTCGAGGACAGTAATTTTCAAAACGGATCTTGACTGTATTATTCATGCAAAAGGATGGACAGCATGGAAAGGCGATTTTGCCCTGTTCGCTTTGTATGATGCCGAGTATTTGAATACAGGCTTAGGTGCGTAAAATCGCCTGGTCCTCTTGCTGAACTATGCTCAGCAGGCTAATCCTTTTACCGCAAGTCATTTTATTTAACGAGACTCGTGGATTCGGTAGACTGGCGTGCCATATCGGCCAGGAATTTAAATGGGCTGTAACTAATTACAAATAAAGTTTCATATATACATATTATGATAACATGGCTTTGACTTCTTGTTATTCAGTGAATATATTTAAAAATTAAATTAGAAAATTTTAAATAAAATAATTTTGTTATATTAATATAATTTAATATAATTTTTATAATAAAATTAAAATTTTATTTATTAATAATAAATAAAAAATAAGAAACAAATTTTTATTATTAATATGATATAATTCTTATATTTGATATATTTTTTTATAATTGATATTAATTAATTTTATTTTTTAATATATAATTATTATAAAATTAAATTAATAATTTTTAATTATTATTTTTATATTTATATAAATTGTCATACAAATGATTATTTTGTATAATGAAAGAAATATAATATGTTTAGAAAAATAATTTAATTTTAAATATCAATTTGATAAATTTTTTATTGCATAATTACGATGTTTATTACGTTATTTATAAATACAAATATTTTTATTTTTTAAAAATTATTTGTTTATATTTTAAAAATTTTAATATATTTTAAATATTATTTGTTATAATATTTTTATTAAAAATTTTATAAACTTAATTTTAAGTAAAAAAAAAGAAGGAGAAAGAGCGAAAGAAAAGGCAACGGTACGGTTGACACCGTCGTGAACTCCCGTCATTAGTCCACTAATTTAAAATGCAAAGTGGAAACCGGTGGTGAGAATGTAACACGTGGTTCGCAGAGATACACGTATAGATAACTAAAATACGCGAGTTTTTCCCCCTTCGTGTGCGCCGTCTTTCCGTTTGTTGTAAAACCCTAGCACCGCTCTTCATCAAGTTCCTCTTCTCTGTGATTGGAAAAGCAGGGTTGAAGATATACCATACGATGGCCGGGGGATGATATGCGGCGAAGACTGCTAGCTTATCGTGTGCTCAATGTGGAAAACCTGCCAATCGTTTTATTGTTTTAGGTGTCCAAAGTGCATGGAGTTAAAGCTTCCGCGTGAAGGTGCTGCATTCTGGTTTGTGTTCCTTTCTTGCTGCGATTGAATATTTTTTGGTCAATGGAAGTTAAATGTAGGATGAGAAGTCAAGGAAGATGTAGTGCCATGTACTTGCTTGTTTCTTTTGCAATTTTTCATTTGGTGTGCTCATTTATGTCCGTTGGTTAACTTATGTGTGAATTTCGTTACAGCATTGAGTTTAGTCTTATATCATGATTATGAAAGTAACGTGTGGAAAGCTTTTGCGATAATTCTGGATTAATTAGTTATCTTTAGAATCAAGTCAAGGTTGGAAGGTGCTCAGCTTGAAATTTGAATTCTTGCGAACATTTTCAGCCTGAAGTTTTGGTTATTTGATGACGTTGCATTTTGTTAAAATTTAAAATCCAATTCTTCCTTTTGATATTCATTAAGGTTTTCTATTCTGAAAAGTTCTCAGGACCTTCTTGGAGCTCGCACAAATCTGTCCATTTGAAGGCAAAGCTATCTGCACTAGGGACAGGTACTCAAACTTCCGACTTAATGACGGTTGGCTATACTGCTTGAAGAAAGGGCAGGCTCAATGTCCGAAACTTCCACATTTTCCTACCATGCTACACCATGGTAGGAAAATGTGGAAGTTCCTTATTCAAGTGCTACACCATGCTTTCAAACACTGTATTTCCAACCAATAGTCTATTTCATGGATTTCTCTACAGTGGATAATAAGGAACTACCCTAATTGGGTCAAAAGAGTTTAAAGACCAGTTTATTCTAAGTGATTATCACATCTGAGTTGTTTGCCTTGACCTGAGCAGGGAATAAAGCTGTTGGTGTGATGAAAGCTGGACAGACCTTGACAATTGAACCAATGATCCATGCCGGTACTTCTTTTACTTTTTTACATTGTTGGACCTATCAGACAGACAGTTTCTTCATTTGGTTGCTATATTAAATCTATTTCATCTATTTCCTCGATTGGGGTTTAGCATGATCAAATGTGGCCTGACGAGCTGGACTGCTGTTACAGCTGATTGCAAACGTTGTGCTCAATTTGAGCAAACTCTTTTGGTAACTGCAAATATCATATTTAGTTGGGGCAGAGCCCCCATCCATCTTGTTTGGGGTTGATTTGGCACTCGGTTAATTCAGTTGGGTTTGGAATGGGGTAACATATCCAAATGAACGCAGGTTTGGATCAGTTATGGATTAAAATAATACATACGGGACTATATTTTATTACACAGTTTGTGCGACATTAACAGATACAAAGCATTGGGCTCTCTCTCTTGGTTGCTTTGAGACCTACATTTGTCCACACTCCTTTTTATCAGTTGAGACAGAGCTGACGTTTACCATCAGTGATCCGTACAAAACTTGTTGTACTTGCTACTTGCTGAGTGTACGTTGCAGAGTCATCTCTTTTACATGCTCAACTTAGTAGTTTAGAGACTGTTGTTGCCCATTTTGGATTGAATCCTGTATTGTGTGCTGCAGAAAATGGTTACATTTCATCTTAGTTGTATCGATCTTCTAACAAATTTGTTCTCATGCAGGTCACTGAAACAGGTGTTGAAGTTCTTACTGCGAGGTTGCCCTCATCTCCCAACGTGTTTCCTTGGCTAAATGCATAGATATTGACTCCCTTCTGCTGCAGAAGCGGTGGACAGTATGTCAATCGTCTATTATACCACCCATTTACAGATTGTAAACTGTTGTGCGAGAATCTACCAGCCTTACCGCTTTTGTTGAATGAAGTTTGTAACTTATGTGCTGAACTATTATTCAATTTTGAACCTGGGTTAGACTTGTGGGCAGATTTCTAAACCCTAACTAGTCTTTTAATAATAATTATGATAATTTTTGTCTAGTGGTTTTATAAGTTTTGGCTTGGGGAAAACAGTGACGGATTTATAGGGAATGCCCGGTCCAGCCAAACGGCTCTGTTCTCCTGAGGAATATTGTAGAACTTGCGTCTTAAATTCTTTCTTTCACACAATATTCTCGACCACTGCGCCTAAGAATTGGGGCGCCTATTGGCCCAACTTGTCTGGTCTGGGTGCTTGATCTACTTGGTCCATTCTCCTAAAGAGACCGGGGGGATTCCATGTGCAGTGCCCGAATGGCTGATGAAAATATCCCACGTCCTTATCCCTTTCGTACGACTGTTAGTGAACTGGTCAATTAGACAAACAATTCTATAAGCCGAGTCAAGTGTATCCTCTTTAAGCCTGGTTGAGCCAGAACGGGGAATGTCAGAATGAGCTACGACGTTCAGTTAGCTGCCAGTTGCCCTTGTGAGAACCAAATGTCATCCGCAATGAAGACGCATTAGTTTGAAGTAAATTACAGGATGACAACACATTTCCTAATGCAAACAGCATGTGCTAACACGTTAAACAAGAACCGAATCCCTCTGTTACTCATCAAGAGCAAAAGAGCGACACGTTGGACGGTAATTACCTTCACTCTTTTCGAGTACGACATGCCGTGTAACCGCTGGAAGAATTCCGTGAAGCTAATAGAAGATGTGAATCTGTTCCTCTTAAGGAAACAAGCAAACAAGCGAAATAAAGAGGTCATAAAAGCAGAGCAAGCAAATAAGATACAACAAATAGATGATTCAAAGTTAGAACCCAGTTGACCCAACCAAGGAGGAATATGATGCATTTTCATCAGTTGCAGTAGGCCTCTTTTCGCCATCCTTATGTGATATTTTGTTGGTATTAGTGGGTGGTCCCGTCCCCAGACCAGCCAAACCATACAATTCTAACCTTTGGTGCTTAATGGCTTCCACGTCACTTTCCCAGCAAGTCTCAGCAATAACTTCTAGTGCTTTCTCTATCTTGTCCTCTGCCACAAGTCTTCCATTTTGCAGAAGGACTAGATAAACTTGTTCTGCTGAAGTTTTTCGAATCTGTTTGAAAAATGAATGCTAGTGAGAAGAAAAGGGCAATAAGCCCAAAATCATGGGTCCCTTGTCAAGTATATATTTTGTCATACGATATTCATAATCTGCTTGACTAATACAAACTGAATAAATAGAAATTTTTATGGAGCGAGGGTATGGCAAACCTTAGGGTAACGATGGCCAAGGAAACCAAGAAGATGAGAGAAGGCTCGAGTGTTGATGGAATCTAAAACTGAAGCAATATATCCAAGTATTGCAATCCCTGCATATAATTTAGAGAAGTCCTTGGACGCTTTCAATTCAACCATCAGGGAGTCCAAAACACCAGTACAGAAGATTGGCGTGTGAGCCTAAAATAAAAAAAAATTAAGAGCGTAATGGCTGAACCACTTCAAAGAAAATAATAAGACTACCAGACAGACTGAATACATTCTTTTCACAAACATGCTTCCTCTACTATTTACTTGTAGAAAGACAGGATACTTTAAGAACAATGAATCCAGTAGATAAGAGAAACATAATTATAGGAGAAAAAAAATCTAGATCTAATTCACAGATTGTTGGACTTGAAATTTGACTCAAGACCCCAAATATAAAAGCTCTATATCAGTTATCCCTAAGCACAACACACCGTGAAAGAATTTCCAATGCTAAAGGCATGCATAAATGAGTTTGCCAGATGAAATAATTGTTAAACTAACAATGACACAAAATTGCAAAGGACGAGAAGAGAGAAATCAACGCTAACCTCCATGTTCAAGAATATCTTCCTGCTGAAAAGACTCTCAATCGTCTGAAACACATGATACAAATCAAGATAAAAGTTATTCCACAAAAATAAGGACAACTGGATGAATACATGTGTAAAGCATGAGAAAATCAAGGAAAAGTGGTTGAATATGCATACGCATGGAATATGTAAACCAAGATGATTCATCAGCTTATGATACACAGTAGTAGAGGCAGAGCAAGGTACAGTAGGAGAATTGCCCCTCAATATTTTCTGTCAATTCTTAAATATATTGCCCAATCTACAGTAGTCAAGGCTGGAATGAAAGTATGAAAGGGAGCATCTTCTTGTATTCACTAATTCAAAAACCTACCATCCAGCTCAAAACAACCCAGCCAATCACATAAAAGTTGTCTTAGTCATCTTACTCCAGAGAGCGAGAGAGAGAAGGTCAACAATTAAGGTCTTGAGATTTGTAGCGTGACAAAAAGAATATGGCCCCTTATGCTAAAAGAAAAAAATATTGTGAGAGAAGGTCAACAATTAAGGTCTTGAGATTTGTGGCGTGACAAAAAGAATATGGCCCATTATGCTAAAAGAAAAAAATATTGTGAGAGAGCTTATGAACCTTCAAAGTGGGAATTATCACTCTGTCACATCTTTTGTAGTGTTGGAGAACCCAAATGATGTCATTAGACAGCATGTACTCTCTTGAGCTTCTTCCATTTAGGTCTTCAGCTTCAACCCTTTGAAGGTAATCCAACAAAGCTGAAAGTGATGCCTTCCTCAAGGAATCTTGCAGCCCACCAATTGATATAACCAATCCAGAAAGCAATACCCTGCTATAGCAACTGCATTGAAGTAATTGTACAAAGCGCGGATATGAAAAGGAGGGTACCTACAAGACAGCACATAATTTCCTATCTGTCAAAAGACTTAATTTAGCAATCGTGCAAACCAGAGGAAAATTGTCCCACGAGTACTTACCCCCCACTTAAAATCTCCTTCACTGGGAACAATTTCTTCTAGCATTTCCTTGTAGGGTATAAATGGGACAAAAATTGTCTTGTTGTACAAAATCCTTTGGAGAACCTTTGCAGCTGCTTCTCTTAGTTTATCCATCTTCTCCACAGCTTGCTTAATGATTCCAGCGACTAAATTGGTAGCCAGATCTGCATCAAATAATGAGTTCATCTTACTGTTTTCTTCTGTGACACTATTTGGCAGCTCTGATATAGATTCAACTCCTTGTGCTTGTCTACTGCAATTCAGAGAATCTCTCTTGCAGAGAATATATGTACAGATTTCAAGGCCATCCATAGCGGCCTCACGAACCCAAGAACCTACATCACCTCTGTTATCAACAGAGTAGTCATTAAGAGCTTTGAATAAACTAGTCATCACTTCGGTTTTTATTAGATGAAATAAAGATTCTTCATCCTCTCCAGAATGTGTACTGGAATGTTTTTGTGCCTGAGTCAATGTTTCACAAACTGATATAAGTCCTTTAACAGCATTTACACGTGCTTCAGCATCTCTGTCTTCAGGGTTTTCCTGCACCCAAAATATATCCAGTTCTTTGAGTCAATTATCCATTTAAGGTGCTAGAGTAGGAAACATCAAAATCACAAAAAATTATATAATGCACCTCAATTGCAGTAGAGCTGCAAAGTTTCAAAAGCACATCCCTCCGCCTTTTGGCCAAAACTTCATATGGCAAAACCCCTAATGCCAACGCAGATCCTCTTCTCACAGCCACATTTGGATCAGTCAGTTGTTCCAGGTACTTCAAAGTCATACCACCAGCAACTCCATTGTCAGTAGCTGCAAGGTATGCTTGCATGAAGGGTTTTAAGGCTTTAACAGCTGCATTCTATACATCACATGAAATTTCTGATTCACAAAATCAGAATATATATAGAAATTAGACAAGCAAACATGCAGAAAATCTAACATTACAAGCACCTGTATCTGAGAATTAGGATGTTTCAAATTCTCATTAAGAGTATCAATCAAACTGCGCTTTATTTTCTCAGGCAATGAAACATAAGATAAAGAGATACATTCAATGAAGCATGAAACAGCTGAACGCATTATCTCTCCACCCTTCCCACGGTAAAGACGTGCTTTCTCAATACCAGGAACTAGACCAGCAACATGTTTGTGTTTATCTGTAAAACCAAACAAAATGGCAAACCCATGACTTGGTTTATGCATTCACAAGTCAACGAAAACAGGACTGCTTGCCTTGAATTTGAAAGTGAGATATGGAAGATGACACATTTACTCTTACCATTCACAGCACCAGCAATATACTAACTCTTATCCTCAATTTTTATTTAATAAATAAATAAGCTTTCTTATACATCAAAAATACATTTTTTGCTTCCAGAAAGGAACCTGGGTAACTCCTTTCTCTTGGTTGAGTTGGTTGGACACCAAAAAACTATACAGAATGCCTTGTCTTAAATCAACTTCTACCAGTTACATATAGCCAAGGAAACTCCCTCAGTTCCTAAATCTCCACATTAACCACAGCCTCAAACATGATAACAGATCATTCATCAGATTTGTCTTTGCATTCACATAAATCTTGCTTTAAATGCTTTGATAGTGGTCTTATTCACTTCCATGTTTTCACACAGATTGTATCATATTTACCAAATTTTAGCTAAACATTTGAGTTTCTGGTGTCTTCATCAATTGAGTTTCTGGTAGTTTCATTCCATTATCAAAAAACTACACATGAAATCAGAGCAAGAAAAGAAGACACCTAAAGATGATAAAACCATAAACTAGAATATTGCATTTTCATTCAAATAAATACAAGGTTCAAGGGACAGGAAAGAATACCAACCAGCAGAAAGTTGATAATCACATTTATGCAGAGCCAAAACAACTTCCCCGGCTGCTAAGGTTGCACCATGGCGTGTACATAAATCAGTTGAGAGAGTAGAAGGAATTAATTTTTCCAGAACAAACTTTGCAAAATATTCAGGATCATACTTCACAAGGGCAGAAAGTGCCTCTGCAGCAAGTTCTCTCAAGACTTTATCCTAAAGAAATTAAGCATTTACTTAAAACAACCAATTGTATAGTACAAGAAGAAAAAAGATGGAGATTATTTGGCAAAAGCATAAGAAATAATATATCAGATTCTTAGTTCTCATCATTTGCCCAACACAGTAAATTACAATATTAATAGAAGTTTGGTGAAAAATCCAGCTAAAAGTTGTAACCAAAAGATAAGGATGATTATCACTATTATACTGTTAACAAAACTCAGTTCACATGTTGTTCAAGAATAAAACATGGGAAAGTAGCACGAAAACCTGTAATAAAATAAAATGGGAAAATATAAGTTTAAATAAACTATTTTCAGGATTAAAAGCTGTGGCATGCCTCATTCACCGAATATGAATACATTTTCAAATATATACAGGAATACTGTGTGAAAAAAGAAGATCAAGTCGAGCATACCCAGTGACAGATTTTGTTATACAGCAGTTCATCCACGAATGGATAAAGATAACCCTCATACTGAGCAATAGAGACAGCAACATGAAGGTAAGAGTTTACTCGTGAAGAGAGTGAAAAGTAATCTGCAGTATTCACTATGTCAATGCCATGTGGATAATTTCCTTGTCTTCCAACATTCTCCTGAAAAGCGGCGGCAGCTGCTCTTCTGCAGTTAACCTAATCATACATCAAAAGTTTAAGCATGATGAAAGAAAATAACAGAATGTTGGGCTCATAAAAGTAAACCGGCAGAAGTAAATGGATAATTAGCACCTCACGGTCATAACAAGCCACCGTTAACAAGTGTGGAGCAAGCTGTTCTAGTACGTTTCTCATATCCATGTGATAATATGCACGTCCAAATGCCCAACAAACATAGGCGGCAGCATCACGCACATGGGACCCAACACTATGGGAACCTCTTCGAATGTCATAATGTAGTGCCTATTAAGAAAATTAACATTCAATCATACCCAAACACAATCATGTTTAAATCACATCTTTTGCTTGGAAAGAAACATGCCAAACACGGGTAAGGAAACAAAAAGAAGATAGAAGAGGGGACCAATTTTATTGAAAACTGAATTTTGAAACCATGTCCTTATCTAAGAATTATCTTTTCATCAATCACATGGAAACAGTGCACAATGGCTCCACAACATTCTAACCATCAGAGAAAAAAAAATCAATTACTATGTACGAAATATAAGGAAAACAGAAAACCTACAAACCTTAACAACGACAGGTACAACTTTGGGAAGACTGCTAGGTAACAGCAATCCTCTACGTGCTAGTTCCGCCAAGGCTAAGCAACCCCCGTGCCATGAACCATCACCCTACAAAGATTGTGGTATGTTAGCCTGACCCAGCTCCAAAAATATATGAAATTAACATAAAAAAATAATTGGAAAAAATATATGCAGTATGGTAAAGGTATTCCAGTATCTATGATTTAAAATTATCTGCAATGGTGAATCCAGCCAATTCAGGGACAAAGGCAGAACAAGATGCAAGAAACAGCAGTATACCTCCCCAGGTGAGAAGAGCTCAAGCACAGACAACAAGACCTCTTCTGAAAGGAAGGATGTTAAGCATGAAGTTATACGGCCTACTCCTTTTGCAGAAGACCAGCGCACAACAGTGTCCTGCATTAGTGACAAGATCAACATTAAACAGAAAGTAAATAGTAAAAATTACATCAAAGTAGGTTTAGAATAAGATGAACTGAAAAAGGTGGCACATTTGCAAGCAATCCACAAATCCATATATTGTTATTCATGTTTTGGAAGATAATCAACACAGCCCAACAGTGTAAGGTTTATTGGGAATAACTTATGGGTTCAAAAATCAGTGACCATCTACAGAACCCTAAAAAGTTCCTATCAATTAATCATACAATTTCAGACCAATTAGGAAGATGCAAATCCAAGGGTGCCTACCATCCACAAAACTAGATTTCAACCTTAAGACATACCGTGTCTCTTAATCCAGACAGTAAAATTTCAATAATCTCCTCCAGAATGTCAGGAACATCCATGTCTTCGTCTTCAAAGCAGTTCAAACTTTGCTCTGATTTGGAGATGTCAACTACACTATCATCACAATGATCTGTTTCCCTGGATGCAGCCCTCAAAGACATATTCTCTCCAAGCGAGCTGGTTCTACTCTGCATGTAAGGCATATCAAGAAGGCAAGAGAAAGCATCAGAGTAATGTTATATTAATTGGTCTATGCCAAGAAAACCACTCACCAGGAATAAAATTTTGTTCTGTTTAATTAGTAGGATTTAAAATTAAGACCTATACTAAAAACTCCCCACCTCATTTCCTATTGAGCTAAAGCAAAAGAGCGATTCAAAAGAATATTGCCAGTGATAAATATGGATATAAGATGGAATGCAGAAACTGATGACATGGAAAGCAGACAAAAAGAGAGACCAAGACGAGAATGCTATATCAAAGGTAGGTCCTTTTGATAGATGGTTTAGGATGACAAGGCATGTAGATAATGAGAGTCACAGATCATTTCAAAAAGAAGAGTGTATTTTCAGAGATGTACAAAAGAGGGGACAACCTTAGCTTGGTAGAATCATTATCCAATTCTGAAACATATGCCTTATGGCAGACACTCTGACTTGTGTGCTCAACAAAAATGACAAGGACCAACACTCTGCAAAGAAGAACATTATATCTTTTCATTTTTATAGTGCTAGTGGCTCCTTATGTTTACAGTGAATGGTTCATGAGCCCTCCAATCTGTACCTTACACCCATCCATCAATTATAATGTCAAGCTACATCTTATGTCCCCCATTTGCCAAATACAGCTTGAAAATGCATAAATGATCAGAGGCACAACAAACAGAGCATGTCATGCATGAACACGATGAAACATCAGTCCTAATATAATTATACAAGACAGAAGTTAACATGCTAATATATGAAAGCTCATCAGAGTCATGGAGCAGTTGCAGTCAGAGGGCATGATAAAATTAAAATAGAAACCAACCACATATCGCCAGGCAGGCGTATGATGAGGGAGACAAGTAAGCCCAATCCGCTGAGTTAACTTCACCAGATACTTGCGAAGCAGGGGACTCCGAGCAGCAGAGCCAGACTTGAATAATGTTGATGCATCATTCCAGACAACAGGAACCACATCCACCAACACTTTTCGACCACCAGCCTGACTATAATAAATACTAAATAAGATATCTAACTACTGAAAAGCAATCAATAATTAAAATGAATCATTCAACAAACATCAGAAACAAAACCTGATGATTTGCCAAAATAAATCCTAATTACTTGTAACTTGAAAAATTAAACTTCTTTTGGTAGAACTAATTGAAACGAAATTCTGCAATATCATTGCTGACAAAGGTTCTAAAAGCCATCAATTTGTCACATATCCATGGTGAAAAAAGACAATGTGACCATCAGCAAATTGACAGCAGAAGATTGCCCAGAGCAGCTTCCAAGAAATATCCCCCATTCGTCCCATCTCTCCAACGAGAAGAAATCATTTAGCAAAGCCCATTTTCAAGATCCAAAAGCTTCAAATGCAATAATGCAATCCTTTCATAACTGAAGCGAGGGAAACTTTCATTTGTTGAAAATATTTTCGTAGAATTACTATAAATGGTTCTTAAGCCATCATCTAAATTCAAAGTAATAGAAATGCTATAGTCAGTGATATTTGCAGTGCCATAGACCTAAAAGCAACAAGAACAAACCTTGAAAATGGCAGCCAATGCTTCCACAACACCTAGTAACCGAAAGTGATTCATGACATCATCCGTGACAGAAGATAAGACTTCATGCGTCCATTCAACAAAGCTGAAAAGAAATAAAATAAAGCAGCAGATAAGCTAACCAGTACCACGAGGTAACTTTAATGTGTACCAACCGAAACAAATACTTATAGTATAGAGTAATATTCTACCATTACACTTTGACATAATTAGTATTTGTTTATGAAAATGTTTCTTCCTTACTGTAGGTAAGGTGAACAAGAGAAAGAAAAACAAAACAAGAAATCACCACCTCTTTCCTATCAAAATGACATTACTAAGCTGCAGATTGACTCAAAGTAAAACCAGGACTTGCCATAATCCGCAATATATCAAAATAACATTAAATTGAAAAGCAAATCTTAAGTAAATATATTGACACTAACAAAACACAATGATTAGAAGTAAACACCTAGTTGAATTATGAGATAAACCTGGCAAAGGCTGTTGGCATATCTGGACGAGTTAGAAGCTTGGACAGCAGCAGTCCAGCTATAGTACGCATGGGACCAGCATTTGAAAGGTAATCCTTGCAGAACCCTAATATTCTCAATACTAAAGGAGCTGGCTCGTTTTGACCAAGATTATCATTGTTTATAATACTAGTATCAACAGATGAGATATCAAATGGAACCAACACAAGAATTGAAAGCCACAAAAGCATCACACATTTTGCCTCCATCTCTCCTGTACTCTCTTGCCGCAATGATGTTGCTGAAGTTGTGCTATGACATTTCTCCAACAGAGAAACTGCAAGTTCTAAATCAGAAACCTGATGAGGGAAGAACTTGATGACAGACTTGTATCCACAAACAGTAACCAGAGTATATATAATAATGCAAATAGGCTTAATAACTTGGAGAATTTCGTCTGAAGTTGCACCAAATTCAATCGTTTTAGAGCGAACAATTAACATCAACGGAGAAACGATGGTCTCTAAATAAGGTTCTATTAGTTCACCCTGTTGCTGATACTTGTCCATCTGCAAGGAAAATTTAACAGCAAATGATCATAAATCTGAAAACTAAACCCTACTAATGGAGCAATGACTTGTAATAGATATTCCATAAACAAGGTCCTTTCCACGAAAAATTTCAACTAAAGCCAATTCGACTTTCGAATCTAATATCAGATCCTCAAACGATAATCGATTCCTAATTTCATCAAAATGCATTGAATTCAATAATCAATTTATATACAAATAAACACGACATACGTAATACATTTAAGGCGAGAGAGTAGGTGAGAGAGAGTACAATTGATCGGATCTGGTGAACGGAAGAGGGATCGGTAACACGGCCATTAGAAACAATGTCGTCTAAGCGAGACTTGACGAGCTTCCATTCTTGCAAGAAGTACTTCTGTAGAACTCTCTCCTTAGAATCGAATTCATCGTCTTCTTGATTCACTATCACCTCTTCCATTCTTTCTTCTTCTGTTCTTTTCTGAAGAATGAGAACGTCCTTCGTGCACTAGCGTCCTTTTTATTTCCCGCCACTGCTATTGGAGTAAATCTAGAATTCAAGATTGACAAAAATCCCCTGCGTGGAAAGATCTGGTCGATTGTTGCTTGCGCCAGCTATAGATGTGTTGTACCTTAAGTTTCAGGGTTTTAGATTTATAAAAAAATTAAAATTAAAAACCTTAGGCCAAATGAGTTTCCCAAGTCAGCCGTCGAACCGAATCTTTTAGGCGAGGTCACAGAAAAAACAAAACGAAAACATATAAGTTGGCGGGAATCGAACGTGGAATGCCTTTCACATGATGTCGGAAGCAAGAAAAGAAAATGCGATGGGAGTGAAAACAAAAATCACATTTTCCGTTGCCGGGAATCGAACCCGGGTCTTTCGGGTGAGAGCCGAATATCCTAACCGACTAGACTACAACGGATAGTTATTGTGTTGATATTAAATTAACAATTTGTAGTAAAATCAACATATAAAATTTTAATTTAAAAATTCAGCTTAAAATATATATTAAAACTATGATACACGATGCTGAGGTGAGCCATTGACTTTGATGTTTGACTGTCAAACGACTGAATTGGACACAATCAGGGATCGTAGTTAAGAGAAAAATGTTTTGGGTCCAGCAGTTTACATGGAAAGAGATTGTCGAATGCTTCAGTTCTTTAAACATATCATGCACTCTACGTAGATTAAGAACAGGTAACTGCATGATTACAAGTATTTTTATGGGTAGCAGTTGGTCAATTTCAATAAACCTTGCACTAAGATTTCGCATTATTTTTAGCAGAAGCATACGATTGAAACAGCAGATCATAATGCCTAGATAATGACGAGCTTTAACAGTTTCCGCAACACACAGCACGTGCGATTTATTATTCAAAGTTTGGGCATTTTACGCTTCATAATTCAACTCTGTTCATAAAAGAAGCCAGTTTATCATAAAATAGAAAAGATAGAGACTTGAAATGGGGGCAATCAGCTGTGTCCACGGGGAGTGAGATTTGTAAATGCACTGATCGAGCAACAGGATCCCGAATTGGGATAAGAGATTCTGGAGAATTCAATAGTGGAAAAGCAAATTTTGACAGCTCATCAATCATGTGAAACACAGTGATTTTTCAGCCAAATAGCTCAACTCCTTCGGTGCAATCTTCAAGTATCTTGTAACCAAATCGGTTCAAGCACGTGCAATCTTTTCTTAATCCAACATATTATTACTCAATAATCAGCAAGTTCTAAATCTAATGCTGTCTCCTATTTTAGGATCTAATGCAAGCAACAATGTTTTTGTTATTCAAGAAGGTATAGTGCTAAAGTTACAAAAACTGACCTCGCAAATCAGATTCTGCAGACCTGCTAGAGTAAGCAAAGATATATACGAATAGCTTCGATCAGCTTGGCGGATCTGTTTTGATACTGACAACTAGACTCTTTTGTCATGATGTTATATGAAAAATAATGAGCAACTAGACCATGATAATTTGTGCAGGGCAAATAACCATCTCCCAGAGAGGAGAGTCATTTCATCTAAAACAACCAGCAATTCTATTACAGATAATATACATAGAACAACAACGAGAACAACATACGTATTGAGGAGATGCAACACACAGAAACACACCAAATGGACAACTGGAAGAAAATTTGCCAATAGCTTAGCTGGCAATTATTCAGCAACTTTCACTCTCGAGAGATAAACTTGGCTCTTAATCATGCGGCCTCCAATGCAGAAACCAGGCATGACCAAGAGGCCAACTGTAGGCTTCTGATTATTTTTGTCCATTTTCAAGTTCTTAACTACACTTTCCATATAAACCTCTGAAAACTTACTACCTCTATTCACCTGAAACACCGTAACATTAGGTTCAAAAGAATAAGCCAGCTTGTGCAAAAGCCAGATTGACTGAGCCAGTTGTAGAAAGGCCTGATAGAATGGAGTCCTTGGATGTCCACCACCCATTACACAGTTCCGCTGATCTAAGTTTCCAAAGAATGATGCCTCCATCTTTGGATGTACAACCACCAGGTACTTGCTCCTGCAAAATTTCCCAAAAATGGAATCTGGGTTTTGTCCTAACATGTCTAATGGGTCCATCTCCCTTAGAGCAATAAACTGTTGGAAGAAACTCTCTTTAGTAAATAACAGATTGTCTGATTTAATGGAGAAGCTTTCCTCCAGAAACCCACAGAACATTCTTTGGCAGATATGGGACTCAAATGCATATTGTTTGTGCGCTCTCTTTGCAAAAACAACATTAGGTTCAATGGCATCAGCACCAGCATCAAGGTCCCATCCAGCTGCTTTCATCATGTTGATCAACAGTTTAGAAAAATCATGAATAGCTTTGTAAGCAGCTTCAACAGTTTGGATAAAGCGAACAGGTGTTAGATCCACAGGAAAGAATCCAATTTCACCTCCAGACCCTTCTGACTCTTTGGTTGACAAGCCCCTAAGTTTGAGATTCTTTTCCAATTTTACCCGCTTCTGATTTGCCTCCTCAATATGTTGCTGCAACTGAAGAACCTCAGAATCTTTATTTTGAATTTCAGATTGGAACTTCTTCACCATAACCTCGTAGGTTTTCAGCAAGCTCTGTTGTTCTTGGATCTCTGCAGCTAAGCAAGAGTCCTGAGATGACACACATGCTGGTTTAGGGTTGTTGTCCCTGTAAAAATGCTTGAGTTTGGACAGGTTTTTCAACTCAAAGATTACGAGTTTATCAGCAGCTTGGATTTTATCAGGGTCAAAGGGAGTATGAGCAGATTGTAGTTGGATGTAAGATGACTTCAAGGAGGAGATGTTTGTAAATATCTTGGACACCAGGGCTTCAAGAGCTTCCAGACTCTCATTCATGGCCTCTTCTGTGGGTTGGGGGTGGACTTTTTGGCTGTTGCTCTCATGAAGTTGGTTATCTTTCACCCCAGAAGGTGGCATGGCTACTACCAACAAAAGGGTAGTTAGATTGGATTCCTTCAGGAGAAAAAGCAATAGAGACTCCCACAACTATAAAGTTCACATATACAAGACAAGAATGTTTGATCCAAAATAAAATATGACAACAAAATAGCAAAATCCAGCTTTGGCTATTTAGAGAAAACAAATTCAATAATGGTTCTAAAATGATTTGTGTAGCATTGTTAGCATGTAGACAATAAAATCCAAACAAAAAAAAATGTTTAAGCTTTAAGGGCTGCAAAGGTGCCGGATCAATCTCACCAATATCTTTGAGACTAATACACCAAAATTTTTAGATAAACAATAAGAATATTTGTGAAGTCAATGCCAAAAGATATGTCTTTCCAGTAACTGACTGCATTTCATGTTCATACACTGATAACCAAATAACTTAAAATAGAAAAATCCATACAAGTTTAATACAAGAACAAGGTGCAGCAAATACAGTAGAAACCAAGGACTGTCATTCATAAACAAATTGAACAAAAGTCCTCTGGTATTCTCTGGCTTAAATGCACTTGAAAATCCACACTTTCCAATTTCAATTTACATTACATGGAGACTTTGATGTTAGTTCCCAATACTAACATCAGCACCACAGTGACAGCAAGCAATCTTACGAGAACATACACCGAGCACAGTTTCTATAACTGATAACAGGTTTTTAAATTAAAGGTCACAGGGTGGAATTGCAATAAAATTTGAACCCTCAACCAACTTAACAAACTTAAAGGAGAGCAAGCATAATGTCCTTTGAAGGAAAATAGAATCCCTAAATGTCAAAATGAAAAAATTCTCAGTAACCATTTTTGTAGTTCAACCACTTAAGATCCGGTTCTCATGGACTGACTGATCATTTAGTTCCTTGCTTTTATGGTTACCACAATACAATGACATGAATGGGATAGACACGAAGAAAACCACTAAATCAGATAAACAAAAGCCATGTACCTATGGAGATCGCTATCCAACTCCAGTGTGAGTCCAACAAACATAATACCCTTCAACACTGTTACAATTGAATAATATGAATAAATTAAAAATCATAGTGGACCTCTAACACTACCATAATGATCAAGTTGAATTTCACAAAAAATCAATGCCATCCTTTCAGTATATTTCCAACAGAGAACTAAATCAACTCAGCTAGAGTTCATTACTAACATTTATAAAAGAAAACAATTAAACATGATCTAGAAAAGACACAATCAAATACATCTAATTCAAAAAATTCTGCATATCAAGACAGTATTAAGCTAGCTCTTCCGCTTGTTTACAGAGAAAATGCAAGAAAAGAATATCGAACGGCGTATCTAAAATTTTAATTATTTTGTGGCATTGAATGACAAAGACTCGCACATTAGATTGAATCAATCACACTACAGCTACAGCTATCTAACAAAATTATTCACTCTTACTTTCGTCAGTTTTCTGAGCAACCAAGCAGGTCAACGATGGAAAATTACCTTATCTGAGACGTTACGTGAAAGTTGCCGGAAGAGGAGGGACCATTAAAAGATTAAAACTTGGAAGGGAGAGAGAAGAGGAATTGACATAGGAAGTTGGTAAAGTTAAAAGCCTCCTTCCTGAGAAAGTAAACCCTAAATGCATATCATTTTCTATTATTGTTTATATTCTTTTGTTGCCGTTTCTCATTGTCATTATTTTTTATCGGTAATTCAATGTAATGGTTTGAGTACATAATTTTTTTTAAAAGAAATTAAAAAAATAAAATATTTATAATTATTAAAAAATAAAAAAAAATTATAATTAACATCTCGAAAATTAAAAAACGAAAAAGAAAAAGAAAAGAAAAACTAATTAAAAATTAAAAGAAAAAACTGCTTCATACAAATGGCTGCTGCGCGTTTTTCTAAACTGAAAGAATGGATTTGTTCCTATCTTCTTGTCAACTTCAAAAACTCCATCAACTCTCTCAGAAGTCAATAAATTGAATAAACAAATAAGGCCAGCTGCGAAGCCATAGAAGAAGAAGACCAGGGAAGAAGAAACAACAGGCTTCAACTGATACAGGCTCATTCAGTCACTGAAGAGTTTATCACCATAGTGTAAGATTTTCCCTCTCTGCTGGGCAGTTTCTGTCATTTTTATCTTTCTTTTTAGGAATCCAACTAAGGAAATAAATAACATACATGGGTGGGTTGTTATCAAAATTTGTTGAACCATTGCATTTGGTTGTCAAGCTTAGTAATTTAGTTTTGGCTCTGCTGCTTTCTTGTTTACCTGATTGTAAATATACGAAATTATTTGGAAAACCCATTTGATAAAGAATTTATTCTATGTAAATATAACGATAAGAGAATCTTATTCTCTAGAATTCAGAATAAGTTGGCTCATCAATTTCATTTCATGATCTTTGATACTTAAACGCAATCTTAGTATTTTCTGATAGGATTAAGCTGCTGCTCAGTTGTTTTATAATTGCTTATTCAGCTTTATCATTTTATGCCATGCTATGAAGTGTTACGACCATGGGATGTGTATATTAACTAAAATCAAGGTATTCCCAATTGTGTGGTTCGATTGACGGTGTTTGCCCCTTTCACATTGTTTTTCCAGGTGTTTGCTCTTTTATTGGTTGGTTTACTTTCATAAGTAATTGTTATCTGCAGGTTCCTATACGACGATGGCAACTACAATTACACTACCGAAGCATCCCAGAAGTACTAAGCTTTTACTTCCAGCTGCAAAGTGTGTGAGATCAAGAACCGCAGTTTTGGTCCTTGCAGCTGGCTTTCAGAAAACTGCTTATGCCTCTGGGAAGAAGTTCTATTCCCACTGCTACTTCGTCTATGAATCTCAACCTTATTGGGTCAGCAATCTCAAGTAAGTGTTCACAACTATTGATGCTTATGGTTTATACTGCTTGTGTCTGGATAATTTATGGGATCTATCATTAATCATCATACATGGTCAATATTTTTCTGAGAGAATTTGCCTGACAAGTTATTGTTATGTGGTTGTGGTATTCAACATCGTGAGGTGCTTGAACATTGTTAGATGTGATGTTATCCTAGCAGTGAAATAACTGTTGGCATCTGAATGTAGGCAGTTTACTGTTACAATGGTAATTTAGATCCTCATTGGAAGCTGTACCGCTAAGCATCTTCCTCTGACCAACTCTCCAGCATAATGGTAAACAGGCACAGACACATAGGTAACCTTTGATCAAGGATTAATGATATTTAACTTAAATACTTTTACTGCATCATAAACACTATTTAAAGAATTGGGTCTCTGTCTGACATAAGCTTTTTCCTTTTTACTGTGGATGCTACAAATTTGGGGATGGAATCTTAATTTGTCATTCTGGAATGGCTGACATATTTAGTTATGGAGTCGATGCAGTGCTAGACAGGATTTAGCAACTCCCCATAAATACAGGGCATAATCTGTTCTTGGCAAGTGGTGGTAGTTTTGTCAATTTGATGTTTTCTACTATACTCTAATTCTGAATGCTTCACAGGAGAATATCCTGGCCTATTAGGAGCAGTGTAGATGAAGGAGGATTGGATCCTTCTTCTGCAGATAACAATAACGGCAGAACCCGATTAATTAGAGCCATCCAAGCTTTTCAAACCAAATTGGGTGCTAGAATTCAGGAGATAAGAAAAGATCTTCCAATGAAGTTGCTCTTTTTCTTGGTTGGATTTTATTGTGCAACTGCTTTTGCAACAGTTATTGGGCAAACAGGTGACTGGGACATTCTGTCTGCCGCCTTGGCCGTTGTAGTTGTGGAGGGAATCGGAGCTTTGATGTATAGGGCTTCTCTTCCTTTGCTAAGCGGGATTAAGAGTCTGATCACCATGTTTAACTATTGGAAGGCAGGGCTTTGCCTCGGCCTTTTCTTGGATTCATTCAAGTATGAAATAGATAACATTATTGGTTCTAGCAACCCCTTCAATTTCGAAATAGATATCTTTCCCACGTTCTTGTAACCCTTGGCTCTTCTAAATGCTGTTGACTGATGTTTTTGTGTGATTGCATCCAATTACACATTACTTTGTGTGGGCAAGGACTTGAGTGTTCATTAGCAAGCTATATTGCACAAATTGAAGGTCCTGCAGAGTCGATCAGGAGTTGGAAGCACGCTGACATGATTCAACAAATGATGGACTAGGTAGGTATACTTGGACAAAGCTGGGTGATGGTACAGAGATTTTGCCTGCCTTCAGATCCAATGTGCATTGCATCTTTCCCCTTTTAATGTTGTTAACTGTTTATGTTTTATTCATAATCAAAATTAGTGGTTATTAACAGCTTCACTCAAGGATGGGGTACGAAGAGCAACAAATGTCTTTGCTACTTGTTCGATTCACTGGTCGGCACAAGATAGAATGAAATGAGGCGGTGGGCTATGATTCAAATATCACTGTATCAGACTGTCGAGAGTAGTTGAATAACATTACAAACACGCGGAGGTTGATAAATTTTGTAATTACAGGTAAGGCCTCCGAAATCTGAGAGTTTTAAGTATAAATCTATCAGAGCAAAAACTATTTACCAAAAATTGTACAACATGTCAGTCAAAGATGATTAAGATTACATCCTTCTAAGTTTGTGTACGTTATTCAAGCTTAAACATAACCGTGCAATCAAGCATCAACACTGGGGCCTGGATATGCTGGCAGGCTCTAAGATTACATCAAACGCTTGTCTAAGACCGGGCTTCCCCCCGGTGAGATATGCTCTGAAAGTTTGATATTCTCAACTCAAGAAGTTCATGCACTGAAACAAGACGCAAGAAGTTCAAGATTATACTTGTGTGCGAGGTAAAACATAACCAACAATACCAAGATGGGCAAGGGATTCCTGATTAACTGTAAAAATTTCAAGTTTTGTGTTAAATTCTCAAGTTACGGTTTCAAGTTTTGTGTCAGAGTTTCAAAATTTTTAATTAGGATTTCAAGAGTGTTGAAGTTTTCAAGTTTTTAATTAATGGCTGTAGCATTTTATTGATGTATATTGGCAAATCTGTCGAGTCAATCATAAAAATGGCTTCTTTCCAATGGCAACTCACAGTTCTTCACTTGATGAAGGTTTTGATTCCACAATTTCTTTGATCCAAGACTCTCTAAAACATTTCCTGATTTCTACATAATTTGAATCTCCTCTATACTTTCCCGCCATTACTTCTGAAATTCAAAAAACATCTTTAAGAAGTTATTGTTTAGTTCGTTCCTTTCTTCTTCTTCCTTTTTTTTTAATGAGAATTAGTTATTGCCCAGTTGAATCCTTAAGTTTTATGATCGTCTTACTTATGATTGTCATATTTGGGACCTAATGTCTCTAAATTATAACGTTTTGCAGTCTGCTGCATGCATCCGACTCAAACAATTACCATGTTTCCACGTTTTCTGCACATTCCGCCAGAAATTTGAAAGAAGAAAGCACATAAATTTCCTTGGGAAAACTAATATGTCTTGCATAATTATTATAGGAATCGAGTCAGAGCGGAAGATAAAATACCAGGATCATCGAAGAAGTAACCGATTCCGGTTGCAGACATGTCAACAGCATGTGTCCCGAGATACAACAACCGCCCAAGAACTCCAGTTTCCCAAAACAATTGTGGATACATCCATACATTCTCGTTAAGCAATGTAGACTCAAAATGAGCCACCATACCAAGGCTAAAGCAGCCATCACTGGCAATGTCCTGCATTTATTTAACGAGAATATTTCAAGAATGCACGAGAAACTTTGGCTATTTACTTCACTTGCCACCACCAGCTTTTCAACCAGAGAGAGATGATTTATTCTTCCAAGTAAGAAGTCAAACTTCAGGTCTTGGATAAATACACTAGGTATACCATAATTTCTCATGTAAAAACGAGTTGGAACTAGGCAGTAATTGATGCGATAATTCCTCTGTTATCTATTAAATTTTATGACATTCTAGCTCCAGTTACAGTAGTTTTCATGCTCAGGCCTCGCTACACACATATATTTTTACTGTTAATGCACAGTGGGCAGTTGTTTCGTGTGAAAAATCACTGGCATGTTCGTTCGTTCGATGCATGAACCAGTTGAAGTTTTGTCTCTTTTATTTTGTTTTATCGATTAAGTAGCTCTATCACATTTATTTAAGATTTTTGTTTATATTTTTAAGGTTCTGTTATATTATTCTTCCAATCATTTCTGTGCCGTCGGAGATCTTCTGGACTTCGACAGCTCCATGGGATTGAGACTGCTATATATATATATATATATATATATATATTATATATATAATATATATATATAGGTTTTAATATAATATAGTGTGTTTGTATCAGTCTTGTTATTAATTTCCAACCCCATAGACTCACTTCGTGGCTTGTGCAACCTAAAGATAACGTCAATTAATGGACTGGGTGAACTCAGAAAAGTCCATTTGTACGATTCAGGGCCCAGACAACTAGAAAAAGGTGTTTGGCCCATGAGTTAAACGACAAACATTTACGTGACCTAAGCTGGAGGTACTGTCACAGTACATAGGAGCCCGTCATTCTGCCGCCAGCTTAGTGGGCCAGTGATTTGCGTACACGTCACGGGAAGCGGATGACGTCAGTTTCCACCTCGGAATTGATTGCTCGTCTGATATGCCCGGTGACTCGGCCAATATGCCATCGTTATCTCTCCTAATTAATTTTGATACGGCCAGCCCCTTTCATTCATAAGACATAAACCTTGTATCAGCTTTTGAGCTAACAAGCCTTTTCCGTCGTGGATGCCAAAACAAGTGGGAGTGCCCTCATCGTGATCGATGCAGCCAGCTTCCATTTAATAGAAAAAGCTTTTGCGCATTCTTCCCTTGAAATAGTGCCAATACATTCCTCTTCCTCCGCTCACTCGATCATTCCATTGATCATCTGCAGGGTGCAGTTTTATCTTACGGTGTCGTTTCTCTGTAAGGTACGATAATATCATTCTCGTTAATTTTCGTTTCCATCCTAACACGAACTCAAAATTAAATATTTAATTTCCGGTTTTGATGTGGCAGATATGTTGTCGATGATCGGGAAAAGAGGAATTCATTATTTGCAGAAATTGAAGGCTGCAAATATCCCATCTGCTCTGATAGATAAGGGACAGAATCGGGTCATAGACGCTTCTCTTACACTTATTCGTGAAAGAGCGAAGCTTAAAGTATAATCTTGAAGTTATTGTTATTTTTGTATTACTGTGTGATGTTATTTTGAGCATGAATTTGACGAAGATATGAATTATATGCAGGGAGAACTTGTTCGTGCTCTAGGAGGTGCTATAGCGTCGACGTCTCTTCTCGGAGTTCCGTTAGGACATAACTCATCATTTCTTCAGGGGCCGGCTTTTGCTCCTCCTCGTATTAGAGAAGCTATTTGGTGTGGTAGCACTAATTCAACAACTGAAGAAGGTACTTTGCCAGCAATACATTATGCAAGAATTTCTTACGACTGAAGGAGTCTGCATTCTATTGTATCTTTCTCTTTTTCTCATGTTTGGTTTGTGATACGCAGGTAAAGAATTGAATGACCCGCGGGTGCTAACAGATGTAGGCGATGTCCCTGTCCAAGAAATACGAGATTGTGGGGTTGATGACGATAGATTGATGAATGTGATAAGTGAGTCTGTAAAGCTAGTTATGGAAGAGGCGAGTTTTGATTTTCTGTGAGCTTTTGATTTGAACCATCATCAGTTTGGCTAATTCTGTTAAAACTGAAAATTAACAAGTAAATGAACTTTCTGCTGTGATGAAACTTGGAAATCGAGTAATGAACTCTGGTTATGCAAAATGTTTACTTGTAGTTTAAGCTAATGGTTTCATGTTGAATATCCATTTTTGTTATGTGAATCTATCTCCATCCCTCCTTTTTGGTAGTTAAAAATATAAAGGCAAAGAACTCTGGTCATGCTGTGCTGTTAACTATCATGTGTTTTTTTTTGGTCTTTACCTTGATTTTTTCTGCATTATATTGTTTCTACGTCAATATTTTTAACGATGTTCGGCTCTGTAAAGATTTATCTTCTTTTAGGCTTCTTTTGTGACAATTTGAACTGAATGGAACAAATTTGTACTGATTACGAAAATATGTTGTTGCTGGATACCTTATAGCTTAAACGGCTAAAACTCAACACTTGACAAAGTTTATACTCTCTCAGGGTCCTTTGCGTCCATTAGTTCTAGGTGGTGACCACTCTATATCTTATCCTGTTGTAAGAGCTGTCTCTGAGAAGCTCGGAGGACCTGTGGATGTTCTTCATCTGGATGCCCATCCTGATATCTACAATGCCTTTGAAGGAAATAAATATTCACATGCATCATCTTTTGCCCGAATCATGGAAGGTTGTTATGCTAGGCGGTTATTGCAGGTGACTTTTGTTTTCTTCAATCAATCTGTGTTTTTGGCCTTTACATTCTCATGAATTCCACATCTTGGTATAAATGTCACCTTACATGTTCATATGTAGGGCCTATGATTTTCTTATACTGGAAATAATGACATCAACTGCTGATTGTTTAGGTAGGAATCAGATCAATAACAAGTGAAGGCCGAGAACAGGGCAAGAGGTTTGGAGTAGAGCAATACGAAATGCGAAACTTTTCAAGAGATCGCCCCTTTTTGGAGAGCCTGGTATCTTTCTCCCTTACAAACAAGCACAAACACATGCAATCACAATTGCTCGCTTGTGCATTCATATGTGCATTTATTTATTTTTGTTTTCTTTTGTGATTAACTTTGATGGGTATATTCAAACAACAACACTTTTATAGTATTGTAAATTGCTGAAGGAATATTAATTCAGTGGAATAAATTGTAATAAGAAGCCTATAAATGGGAGAAAATTGAAAGAGAAAAGTGGGTATATGACACTACTTATAACATGAGTAAAATGTTTTCATGCTGGCAGATTTAGTACTAATGAATTTTGTTATCTTCCTAGAGAAAGAAAAGCTTGATTTCATGTATGTGTGTTATGAATTTGTAACCCCAAGATTGATGAGAATGTAGTGTAACAGTTTTGTTTTAGAGAGGTCTCAATGCTTGTAGTTGGATAATTATGTACTTTATGAATTCAAAGTCACTTCTCACATGTAGTTCCTTTTCAGAAACTTGGGGAAGGTGTAAAGGGTGTATATATCTCGGTAGATGTGGACTGTCTTGATCCTGCCTTTGCTCCTGGAGTATCCCACATAGAGCCTGGTGGTCTTTCTTTCCGTGATGTTCTGAACATCCTCCACAATCTCCAAGCTGATGTTGTTGCTGCAGATGTGGTTGAGTTCAATCCACAACGTGACACTGTTGATGGGATGACTGCAATGGTTGCTGCTAAGTTGGTTCGAGAACTGGCTGCAAAGATATCAAAATAATATGTTTATTCCCTCTGCATCCAAATTTTTGTATACCACCATTTCTTGATGTTAAAGATTTTACCCATGTTCCAGCATGCATCATACATTTTTGCCAGGAATCACTCAAGGTATTAAACATCTACTTGCCAGGTGGTTCCGAACTTGTCAACTTGATCATAATCTAAATCATATGTCAATAAAAATAGATCAATACTATGGAGATCAGTGAAGATTTCTAGGATTTGCTTTATAAATTTGAAATGTTAGTTGCTACAATTTAGCTACTGTAGATCTAGCATGACTGCTGCTTTTAAATATTTGGAAATAAACCATCTGCATCAGCTTTTCATCCCTGGCACGAAGTACTGGTAGATTCTATTTTGAGGAAAAGCACATAATTATTGACTGCTTTAATCTACAGGCTGTTAGCAGAGTAAATTACTCAAATTCCTTTTCATTAGGATTCTTCTAAGCTGCAATAGTTTCCCACTCAACAGCTAAATTCTACAGATCAAACCAGCATTATTTCATTATTACAAATCCCATTGTAATGTTTTTTCACTTCACTGTACTTGCTTCACCGTGTTTTTCTAGTGGTATGCACTTGTACCGTGTAGCGCACGCAGCAAAAAGTCCTAAATTCAGGGTAGTGATTGCAGCAGATAGAAAGAAAAGTCTGTCCAAATGTCCATCGTTCAGATTAGGAGGAACCCAACCTGGCTTCCCATTCTTGGAAGTGAACGTCATCACCACTGTCAAAATGATGCTACAAATATAGCTACCAATTGCTGTCGATGACATAGCCAAAGCAATCCCCAAGCTTTTCAATCCGTCTGGTGTTTGTGAAGCAAAAAATTCCATTTGGGCAACATAAACAAAAGCTTCAGACACTCCTAGTAGCACATATTGTGGAGTCTGCCAGAAAATGCTTAAAGAGCTCGTGTCTTCACCTCTCTTACTAGCATATTTAAGCCTGTGTTGTTCAACAATGCCTGCCATTATCATAGCTACTACCGCAATGGCCAGCCCTATCCCGATTCTCCGTAGTTCTGACGGAGCTTTCGGCCTTCTTTTTGTGATTTTGACATATAAAGGAGCGATAAGTTTGTCATATAATAGGATGAAAGCAGTGGTGCTTACAATGTCAAATGTTGTCATGCTGGCTGGAGGGATATGAAAATTCGAGATTTTTGTGTTCATGGCTGCCCCTTGCTCGACGAAGAGAGAAACCATTTGTATGAATGCCATGGAGGACATGATCGTACAAAGCCATACTGGTAATAACCTGAGTACACATTTCACTTCTTCAACCTGAGTGACTGTGCAAAGTCGCCATGGATTTGGAGTATGATCAGCTTCGTTCGCTGTTATTAAGCCAATATCTGCAGGGACCATAATAGCAGCTCGATCAAGAAATCTGCACAATAGCATAACTGAACAATGAGCTTGCTGGGAACAATTTCATTATGGCATTAGTATGTGCAAAAAATTTTCTATTGAATATTTAATACTTACTTCAAGCCATTGGTGTGAAGTATTCTCCTCGTGCCATTAGTTTCATCTTCCCTTTGCTGGATTTCATAAAGCCCTTCAACATTTGTGGGCATTTCTAGATTCATTTTCCTCAAGGAAGCAATAAACACTTGCGAGAATCTGGAGAGGGGATTCCCAGAAGGTTTGAAATGCCTATACCTGAAAGTCCCACTGAGCAGTGACAAAAATGCAACAATAGCACAACCTGCACATATCCAAAATCCCAACACCCAATGTCCTAAGTTCTCTATATAAACCAGTACGGTCTCTGAAAACAAGCACCCAAGATTTAGTGCGACGTAAAAATAGCTGTAAAATGAAGTTTTGGATTGCTTTGCTTTGGGATCCTCTTCATCAAACTGGTCTGCACCAAAAGTAGCCAATGCAGGCTCGGGGGCCCCGATTCCTAACGCGATCAGATAAATGGATACGTAGAATATTACAGTCTCAGTTGGTGAATGGTGATCGCAAAGTTGCCCAATTTTCCCACAACCACGAGGTCTGAGCAGAAATGACCGAGTTGAAAAGCATAATGCTAACATTCCCTGATGAAATCAAAGCTGAAATATCACAACTTCGAAAATAGAGAGAAAATCCGCAAACCTCATAATATTGGCAAACTTATCTATGTATTATTATTGAGATTGAAGGTTAATTCATTGAGCTGGGGATCGAGGCTTACAATAATTGAGACAACCTGGAAAGTTACACAAGTCAGGAATCTTCCGAGATAGGAATCGCTAAGAAAAGCACCCATCAAAGAGGAGAGATAAAGAGTTCCCATCCATCTACTGAAAGTGTTTGATGCATCTGCATTTGTCTGTCTCAGTACAGATTTTGCAAATAGAACCATATTCACTTCAACTCCAGCAAACGCAAGGTTTGCAAGCCCTTGGTTCACTGTCTCAGATGACAATCAAATTAGAGAAAAATGATAAAAGCTACTTCAATTCGAAGTACTGGTAATTGATAAATGTCTTGTGTGGGAGATACCTAATAACAACGCTCCACATTTCCAACCACCAGTCTTCCCTTTTAAGGCCGGTTTGCCATGAAAATCGAGCGACCCATCTCTTGTGTAAGCAGCGCTAAGCCTTTCTTCCGTGGACAGATTTAGCTGGACCAAATACCAGGCAAAAATAACACAATATTGTATATTTTGGGATCATTAACCAGCAGTAAAATGATGCTCAGTAACTCCAATGACTACATATTCTAGACAGTTGACCATTATGCTCTTGCATATTTAATAACACAGCAGAGGGGTCTCTCGGAAACTAATATCATGTCATATCTGAATTCCTTGGAAATCACAACCCTTGAAGGTCTCAGAAAATATCACGTGACATGACATAAAATGAAAAATCGTTGTTTTGAATGGACAGGGAAGTGTGAAGATGACGAATAAACCGTCTGCAGTACACGCAAACACAACGAGAATACAAAGGGTAGGGCAAAGAAACTAACTGGATCATTCAGATGAATTTATCAGAGAGAGGAGGTGCAAATGAAAAACTGAGTAGAACTCTTATCACCAACTTTAAACATATCATGCAAAGAAAGGCAACAAAATTATTCCGCAATACCTCTAGTTCATGATTATTCCTAACAAGAGAAGTTCTACTGCCGGATTCTCGTTTCGTCTCCATTAAAGCGCCCTCAGCGTGCAGAGAAATGGATGCAGATGGAAACTTTTATGTATGCCTGTTTTGGTAAAGAGAACAGATGCTAGTCTGAAATGGGTAGGAGTCATGAGATGTCAATTACAACTCTTCGCATTTATACAAAGGTGGTCTGCGAGTCATGCACATGCAGAACTACTGCTGACACGTAATCCTAAATTTCTGACTGGGATAATAACATCTGTGTCCCTAAATTATCCTTCCTATTCATTTACATAAAATAATTCTCTAACCCTTGTCTGAATTGCCGTTCCATGTAAGCGTATGTTACTTACTCTAAACGGTGTTTTTATTTTTTAATATAATTAGATGAACTATGTCCTTATATGGAAAAATTAAGATTTTTGGGGACTCGGAGGATATTATTTCTTGCAACGTTCGTTTTGGATTCAAGCACTAAATGCAAATGCTTTACTGGGAAAGGCTCATTCCATTAAATGCACCTCGACGGAAGAAGAAGAGGCTGACAACCAAGTTTGTTACTTGTAAAAATGGACTACATGATACTTTTAATTGATAACTAGTTGCTTAAAAATCCGGTTCTTTTGTTTATTAATGGGTAAATTTCATTCATCTTCAAACATAACAACTGCAGTTGTTGTAATAATAATGGCATTGGTGAACTTTAATCCATTGACGATGTTTCTAGCATTCTGTAAGACATTATTATTTACAGTAATTTTAATTTACCATAAATTTTTAAAAATTATGAATTTTTATTTATGATTTTATTTTTTTTATTACGTGTCATTCTTTTATAGGTACAAATTTATAAAATTTCATGATTGTTTTCGCAGTAATTTGGAAAATCGAATCTCCACAAGCTGTTGTTGGATATCGCAATTGATGAGCAAACCTGGGTTATATTACCTCGTACCATCTCATGCGTACCAACGGAAAAGTCAAACAATGGTGTTTACCCCTTGTCACGCAGTCAAATGCTCAATTCTCGAAGACATAAAAGAAACGATGTCGTTGCGAGGATCTTGTGGTATTATTATTTTATTGTATCCAAAACTCGTCAAGAATTTCGCGCCAAAATCTCCTCCAAGAACCTTCGCTTAGCTTGTCGCTCAAGTCTCCAAAACCATTCAAACTAAATGACGGACAAATGATAAGATCCACACGGTTACCTCTCAGCTTTTCTCCTCTTTCAAACCGTGTTTACCGTTAAAAGAATTTCGGCCAAGCCAAGATGAGTGCAAAGGAAGATTTGATTGTTCTCCGCATCGAAACCAGCTGCGATGACACAGCTGCTGCTGCTGTAAGTTGTTTCTGTGCTTTTCTTGATCACGTTTTGCATCATTTTTTAGTGCCCGGCTAGGAAAGATTCAGTAACATTTATATTTCTCTGAAAATGCTATGTTTGCTTTTGTAATCAGGGTTGGTTAATTATGTATTATTTTTAAAGGGTTTTCGTTGTTTATGGTTTATTGGGTGATTTACGTGAGAGGCAATGATGAAATTCTCAGTCAAGCTGTGTCTTCTCAGGTCAAGCTTGTGTTTATTAGGTTAATTTTGATAGTTTGACTTCACGTTCTACTCAAATTTCTTATGGATTTTGATGTATTGTTTAGCTATTTACATTGACTCAAATACCTATATTTTTGTTCTGAGGGTATTCAAGGTATTTGTTAATTTAGTGGAGTGGCTCAGACCCATATGATTAAGTTTTCACTTGTTTATGAGAAATAGGTAGAAGGTTGGGTGATAATGAAACTAGAGTAAAGATATGTTGAGTTACCTGTTTCTGTTATCAAATCATCACAATGGCCGCTATTCCAAGTTCACTGTGATAATGAAAACCAAAAAAATTAAGGTTATTATGTCAAGTATAGCATGAATGGTATTATGAATTTCTTAGTTTAATGATGAAAAATATTAATTTATGTTTTTAGTTTATGTACCATATGCTGATTTTTCAGTCTTTTCATGTCAAGGCATATCTGCTATCTAAATATGGGGGTGTTGCTCCTAAAATGGCAGAAGAAGCACACTCTCAAGCTATTGATCCAGTCTGATATCTGGTAATGAGTGCCCTGAGTACCCTATCTTGTGATTTTTTTCATGTACTGACATTTCTTGTACATCTCTGTTGCCAATATTTTCACTGTCCATGCTTTTCATTGTATTATAGCCTAAATTCTACTTCTGTTGTATCATAATCCATTTCGATAACATGTGAATATGTTCTTGCTTGTATGTGCCTCATATATGGATCATGAATGAAAATACTTTAGGCCTTGTCCATAAATATTTTTAATGTTGATATGAACCTGAACTGTGCTTATTAAATACAGGTTGTGCAAGAAGCACTGAATCAAGCTAATTTAACCGAAAGGGATCTTTCTGCAGTTGCTGTTACTACTGGTCCTGGTTTAAGCCTTTGTCTTTGTGGTAATTTGAAACATATATCACAGGAACTTTTATTTTATTGCTGATGTCAAATTGTGGCTGAAGTTCCTCCTCCTCGGTTTCTTGGAAGTCAGTGTAATTGTGAAGAAAGTGTGATTTTGAATTTCCAGTTTTGGCATATAAGCATGTAAATTATGCCATATGCATTTCAATCGGAGAGAGAAAAAATATAGTACAAATATGAGCTGTTTTGTTGTGTAGTTTATGAAAAAGAAAATTATTTAACTGTCTCAAATTAGCCATAGAAACTGGCTTGGGTTAGGGGACTTCATGAGTCTCGGCAAACCTTTTTGGAGGGACTCAAGTTTAGTTATGTGATTGCTGTGGCAGAGTTTGTTGGCCTAATGTCAACTTTGGCCTAGAAATATTGAACCTTCTGATAGAAAGCTTTTTGCCAAAAGAAGTGGTGCATATCAAGTATCCAAGTTAGGTCCAGGTTTTCATTTATATGCATATTGAGTAACCAACTTGAGCCTAGATCTGTCTCATATATACATGATAATGATCGAATGCTACAGAACACTTACCAAATGGTAAGGTTCTGGCTAAATTATATTCATGCTTGGTTGATTTTGAATATAGTTTCCTGTTTTATACATCCAGGCTGGATGGAGTTTCACAGTGTTTTATTTCTGTATGAATTGAACTCCAGTTGTTGTGCAGAACGCTAATATAATTGCTGCTCGCTTCAATCTGCTCATTATTGGTGTTCACCACATGGAAGCTCATGCTTTAGTAGCCAGGCAAGAGTTAACTGCTAACTATATAATGCAGAACAGCTTCTTTGGTCCTTACAATAGAGGACAGAAAAGCACAAGTTAATTACCATACATTGTTTTTATCTTAAGAAATGATGTAATTATGCTTGTCATCATCCTATGGATTTCTTTCTGTGTACAGATTAATTGAACAAGACTTGCAATTTCCTTTCTTGCTTTGCTTATGTCGGGTATGAACTTCTACTCGTGCATTAGTCTTTATTTTCTTGGTTTAGCCAATAATTTTGTGTGAAAGAAAAAAAAGATTTTGATGATTAATAGAAATGGCATATAATTGTATGTATGGGCACTGTGGGCAAGAAGTGTGGGTGATTGTGATCTTGTCAAATGATCTCAAGTCTAATGAAAACCTCGCAAGTCTCTCCAAATAATTAGTTGTTCTATCTTATTTGGTTTTTATCGTTGTAATTTTTCAATCTTCTGATCACACAGAGGATTAGTTGTTTTATCTGAGTAAGAAACTCAGAGAAAGAAAAAGGAATGGAGGTATTGATACTGCCAATCTCAGCGTGACACAGAGGGAAACTTATATCTGCCGGCTGAACTTCTCTTTCTTCACTTTTGTCTGCCTTTTCCTCTGAACTTGCTCACGGTAATTATTCTTATTAATTTTTTATTATATAATTGCACTTACCAAGTGTTCATTTAATTGCTACACAAATATTCTAGATAGTTAACTTTTTTTTATCATGATTCAATGCTTGCTCGAATTCAAGTGTTCTAAAACTTGCCATGCATAAAACAGATTTGAAAATTTCAAGTGGCAAAGCTGTTGAAATTCTGAAGGTTGCATCCAATGCTAGTGGGCTTGAAGTCACTCAATTATCAATTGTAATTCAATTTCTTTTTGAATCTCCTTTTAATTTCTGCATGTACAATAACCTGATGACAGAAGGGAATTGCTAAGATTTTAGAGCTGCAGTTGACAAAAATTAGCAAAAACTGTCAGTTAGCACTAGAGAACTATCTTGAAGAGTAATAATTTGGGGTGTCTTTCTGTAGCGTATTTATTGTTTTCGAAATGATGTTAATTTGTATCCATGTAACGATTGCAGGATCTTAACTAAGAGATCATTTCAATTTTTATTGCAGGCAAGTGCACAAAATACCTGGGATATGCTCCATGAGGAAGAGAGGTTGACACGGATTACTACATCCTGGGTGATGCAATCAATTGCAAAGAAATTACTGAAATTGGTTAGTCATCCATTTTCTTGCTTTGGACTAATTTCTTCATTTTGTGCCCATCGGTGCATTTAATAGACGGACTTGTTTTATGAGCATTAAGGTTGAAGTTTTTTTTTCAGTGAAAAGATCTTTGTTTTTTTTTAAATTTTTGATTTTTTTTAATTGTCATGGTTTTGCTCATATATACAGGTGGAGTACCCAGCATGTGTAAAACACAGCTGGTGTAAGAGTTTCCTGTTCTTCTAGCTTTCTCCTAGTGTTCAACTTTCCTGTTATTCTGGAAGTTATCATATTTATATTTACAAGATTCAGCTTGCAGTGAATGTGCAAATACCAGTAGACTATGGTGGACTCCGGGGGGAGACAATGTATATAGGCAAGCGTTTGTTTCATCAATGTTAGTTGTCATGTTGGTGCGATTGATCTTCCTGTTAAGCTGTAAGTCTATGAGCTTTTGATATTTAGATACAGAAGGTAGCTTTATGTTTGAGCATGCTTTACAAATTGCTGAGGCATGCGTAGAGGACATGTTGGAATATTCTGGTTTTTTGCAGAATGATTTATGGCATAATTTTCAAACTTGCCAAATTAAGATGTAACCAAGGATATTTTGGAAAATACATTTTATTTTGACATCTGCATTTACACAGAGCAAATTGTGCTGATAAATTACCTTGACAAGTTCATTTTAGAGCATAAAGATGTAGGTATAACATTAGTATGTTGCTTTAGAACATACACAAGCAATTATCTTAGTAGGGATTATGTTTATTTGATTCCTATCACTTTTTCTATTCTTGGGATGGATATGTCTTTCATTGGTTCTATTGCTAAGCCAGTGCCTGATTCAACAAGCATACATGGATGACCTACTATAACTTTCTAAATTACTGAACTGGGAAGTTCCCTGTTTCTTTTAAAGTGCGCCAAGTGCATGTATGTGCTCTTACTAGGTTTATGGTAAACAGAAATGCTCATTAGTACATTCTTCAATGTCTTCTTGTTTTACACTTCAGTTAAAGGCTTTCTGGCCAATTTCTTGTTACATGTGTAGCAAATGTTTTCCTGAAGAATTCACTGTTTATTGTCATAACAGGTCAAGGTCGTTATTATCGATAGTATTACATTCCATTTCCTCCAAGATTTTGATGACATGGCTCTAAGAACTCAAGTGCTAAGTGGGGGAATGGCCTTAAAATTGCTGAACCCAGCCAAAAAAAGTTCAGTGTAGCAGTAAGAAAAACCCAGATATCTTTGTAAAATTTTTAACTTTTTAATTGGGAATAGCTTATCTATGGTTGTTCATGTAAGAGCAATATTACCGCTCAGGGAGTAAAAATTTAACCTTGTTTAGTTCTATTGCACCTCCTACCCTTACCCTTCCCTTCCCATACCATTGCTTCTGTTGGAACCAGACTGATATTTTTTTCCCAGAACTCATGGCCATTAAGTCAGTTCTTATTCTACCATGTTACAATTCTAGTTTTGGAGCCATCCTTTGGTTAACTGGTGTTACTGTTTTTCCTGCACCCCGTCTATTTGGCAGGTTGTTATGTTGAGCCAGGTGACCACCAGGTGCAGTGAAGGTTCCTTCCAATTAAGCCCTGCACCAGGTACGTTCAATCAACTCCGGTCTCCCACTTGATTATCAAAATTACCTGCTTATTTTTGAGCCTGACATGGTGTTGGATAGAAATCACACATCCATGGTGGATACTGGATACGTAAGTGTGGATAGAAATCACATTGTTTGTTGCAACATGCCGGCTAGGTGATAGCTGGTCACATTCTTGTACATATCCGCTCATTCTATACTGGAATGGCAATGAACATTATGCATACATTGACAAGTCACTCTCTCTTCTATCAGCATTGGCACTATATTCAGTGATCAGCAGAGGGATCCTGAATTCCACTTCAAAATGATGTAAGATTTAGATTGGATTATAAAAAAGAAAAACTACAAAAATTATTTGCACTAGTGTTGTTTTACTTTGATGTAAACAAAGTTAACACATGATTTGTTTTGTTGCTCTGTTGTTTCTTTTATGTGAAGAGATTTACAGGGAAATGGAGCCATTATAATAGACAATCATAGTCAATGATAACAATGACGGGAAGCTCAAGTAAATAGTCAGTTCATTCCCCGGTAAATACTGGTAAGTTCACAACTGCGTTTCCAATTTGAAGTTAAAATTCTCGTGCTGACTCACAGCAGTGAGGCCAATTTTGCTTCAGGGAAATATTGTCCAACTCAGATTTTAATGTTTGACCAACCAAGCAAATTCACATCATTTTCACTAATTAATACGAGATTAGGCCCTTAACTTTGCTTGCACTACTCTCTTAACTGTGGTTTTGCTTGCTGCCACGTGGGGGATTAGGGATGCAGTTTTATGATATTAAGTAATTAATGGCGAACAGTGGTGATGTCCGCTGTTTGAATTGCAAACTACTTGCATTAGGCAATGTTTTTGACCAACCCCACCAAACCTTTTCACCTATCTTGACTTTCCAACAACCAACCCAAAGTTTGTTTTCGCTGCTACGGTGGATCTAATCATATTGTAAAATAACTGAATTGCTCTTAATAGTTAAGTGCCATACCGGATCAAAACTCAACGAGGAATTTGGTCATCTTAACAATCTCCAGGGGCTTGTTGAATAAAATTTAACAACTTTTTGTCTAAT
This sequence comes from Xylocarpus granatum, assembly GCA_019650275.1. Lineage (NCBI taxonomy): Eukaryota > Viridiplantae > Streptophyta > Magnoliopsida > Sapindales > Meliaceae > Xylocarpus > Xylocarpus granatum. The sequence continues at coordinate 84,560 of BNST01000214.1, forward strand.
TTGTCAAAATATAGAAAGTAAGGATATGGTTGTTATTACAGAAAGTAAAGATCTCAACTGGATGTTGATTGTGCTGACCTCTCTCGGACGAGAGCACTAATTTGTTAGGATCTCAATTTTTTTTTCTAATTTTTTTATCCCTTAGCGATTATCACGCTTACTGAAATTCTTCCTAATTTGTTATTCCGTTTAATTTTTGAGTTTTTTTTTATATTTACGTTCCTTAAATTGTCCTTTAAATTAACTAATATATAAAAAAATATGTTAAAATAAAAGATAAATTACTATGACAATGCACCTAACATACAATAAATAGTTGATTAATACAAAAATAAAAAAGATACGGCAGGCAGAGCATTTTGTAAATTCCCAACCATGGTCAATAGTCGAGATGTCTCCTCCGCTCGAATCTAACGGTCAGCTATGTTTACCTGTCCCTTTGTGTAGACGAGAAGACCAACACACTAGAGTTGTTGGCACTCAGCATCACTCTTGTTTAACTAAAGTCTCCACAAACACATGAGAAAATCAACACGCACTCAGCATCTCTCTCATTTAACTAAAGTCTCCACAAACACATTCCTCGCTAACCAAGAAACATCACCCTCCTCTCAACTCTGCTATTCTAAGATATGGCTTCTTCTTCTTCCATGATTCTATCCCAAGCTCTTTTGGTTCGAGCCGTTTCTCATTATGCCTCTACGCAATCTTCAGACAGTTTTCTCTCTCTCTTCACTCCCTCGCTCCGTTCTTTCTCCGGTCTCAAATCAACTCCTCCTTTCATCTCACGCGACACAGCCTGCCGCCGCCTCCCCACGCGCCTCCACCAACACCATCCTATCCGTGCTGCTGTACAAACTCTTGACACTACCACTGAGACATCTCTGGTTGAAAAATCCATCAACACCATTAGATTTCTCGCTGTCGATGCTGTCGAGAAGGCTAATTGCGGCCACCCCGGTTTGCCAATGGGATGTGCTCCTGTGGGTCATATTTTGTACGACGAAGTCATGAGATATAACCCCCAAAACCCCTACTGGTTCAACCGTGATCGCTTCGTTTTGTCCGCCGGACATGGCTGCATGTTGCTATACGCTCTTCTTCATCTAGCTGGTTACGATAGTGTGCAGGTGGGTCTATCTGAAGGACCCGCTATCTTTTGGATCTGTTTTTGGTTTGTTTATGAATATAAACTCGGATCTGTTGCTCTATTATGTTAGAAAGTAGAACCAAACTGCTTAAAGTCTATAGTAATTGTCTGGCAAAATTTCATCTCTCAATTTAGTGTTGTGTAATATCACATAATAGGAGGAGGACTTGAAGAGTTTCCGACAATGGGGAAGCAAAACTCCTGGACACCCAGAAAACTTCGAGACACCTGGAGTGGAAGTTACAACTGGTTGGTTTCTAGTAATCTTTTTTGTGTTTAATTTTTATACCCACTTCTTTGCTACTCGATAAAATCCCAACAATTAAAGTTGTGTGAATGTTTGGTGCAGGTCCTCTTGGTCAAGGAATTGCCAATGCTGTTGGTTTGGCCCTCGCTGAGAAGCACTTGGCTGCTCGATTCAACAAGCCAGACAGTGAAATTGTTGACCACTACACGTATATTGCTATCTAGATCTCTGTAAAAATAAACCTCGTTTTCATTTTGTTGGGTTAATAATCTTGGTATCTATTCGCTCGTAGATATGTGATATTGGGTGATGGATGCCAAATGGAAGGGATTGCGAACGAGGCTTGCTCCCTTGCCGGGCACTGGGGACTTGGGAAGCTTATTGCTTTCTATGATGACAATCATATCTCCATTGACGGTGACACAGAGATTGCCTTTACAGAGAGTGTTGACAAGCGGTTTGAGGGTCTCGGGTGGCATATCATCTGGGTGAAGAATGGAAACACTGGCTATGATGGTATTCGCGCTGCCATTAAGGAAGCAAAGGCTGTGAAAGACAAACCCACTTTGATCAAGGTTAGGTATTTCTTTCATGTTTAGATTTTTGAGGGAAACGATATTTTGTTAACTCTTATCTAAATCCTGTAGGTTTTTACTGCAGTGTCATTTTATATATGCTTTTCCTCACAAATCTTTCTTTCTGTCTTCCTCTCATTCTTTTCAGACTGCTTGATTCCTGAATTAAGAAAATATCAATTAACTGCATTGCTATTGCAAGCATTCTCAAGCCCTTGGTTTTGCTGTGCTGTGAAATTAGGATATAATTTTGTTGAATGTTCACTTTCTCACAGGTGACTACAACCATTGGCTATGGGTCTCCCAACAAAGCAAACTCCTACAGTGTACACGGGAGTGCTCTAGGAGCCAAGGAAGTAGATGCTACTAGAAAGAATCTCAGATGGCCATTTGAGCCTTTCCACGTGCCAGAAGACGTTAAGAAGTAATCAATAGTTGATAGCTTCTATCTTGTTAACTTTGACAGACAGGGTTGATTTGATATTTGTTTACTTTCTGGCTCTTTTGCAGGCATTGGAGTCGCCATGCCTCCGAGGGCGCTGGTCTTGAAGCTGAATGGAATGCCAAGTTTGCTGAGTATGAGAAAAAGTACAAGGAAGAAGCTGCAGAGTTTAAGTCTATCATCACTGGTGAATTACCTGCTGGTTGGGAGAAAGCACTTCCGGTGTGTAGAGCTTAGATGACCTTTTTAGTTCTTTATCTTCACCTTCAAGGGCTTGTTTGAATTATGGTCGGGATCTGTATACAATCATAGACATGTTTCCACAAATAGCATTTTGAATAACATTGATTTACAGTCTCCCTGTATAATTTCTTAAACAATTCACATTCAATTGAAACAGAAAATCAGGACTACTTATGGAATAAAGACCATCTGTTAATGCATTCTTTTTGGGATTTTCCAGACATACACTCCAGAGAGTCCAGCTGATGCCACCAGAAATTTGTCTCAGCAATGTCTTAATGCCCTTGCAAAGGTTCTCCCTGGTCTTCTTGGTGGTAGTGCAGATCTCGCCTCTTCCAACATGACCTTGCTCAAAATGTTTGGGGACTTCCAAAAGGACACCCCAGAGGAACGCAATGTTAGGTTTGGCGTTAGGGAGCATGGGATGGGAGCCATCTGTAATGGCATTGCCCTTCACAGCCCTGGCCTAATTCCGTACTGCGCTACTTTCTTTGTTTTCACCGACTACATGAGAGCTGCCATGAGGATCTCTGCTTTATCTGAAGCTGGAGTTATCTATGTTATGACCCATGATTCTATTGGTCTTGGAGAAGATGGACCTACCCATCAGCCAATTGAACACTTGGCAACTTTCCGTGCCATGCCCAACATCTTGATGTTCCGCCCAGCTGACGGAAACGAAACTGCTGGTGCATACAAGGTAGCCGTCAACAACAGAAAGAGACCCTCTGTCCTTGCCCTCTCTCGTCAAAAGCTTGCCCAACTTCCTGGAACTTCCATTGAAGGTGTTGAAAAGGGTGGCTACATAATTTCTGACAATTCTTCTGGTAACAAACCTGATGTCATTTTGATTGGAACTGGTTCAGAATTGGAAATTGCTGCTAAAGCAGGTGAGGAACTAAGGACGGAAGGGAAGGCTGTAAGAGTAGTCTCTTTTGTTTCTTGGGAGCTTTTTGATGAGCAATCAGATGCCTACAAGGAAAGTGTGCTTCCAGCCGATGTTTCAGCTAGAGTTAGCATTGAAGCTGGATCAACATTTGGTTGGGAGAAGATTGTTGGAAACAAAGGAAAGGTTATAGGAATTGATCGGTTTGGTGCCAGTGCACCAGCAGGCAGAATATACAAGGAGTTTGGTATCACTGCAGAAGCTGTCGTCGCTGCAGCTAAAGAACTCTGCTAGGCTTGGTTAGTGGTCGACCTCAAAACCTTGTTATTAACATGTGTGGGTTATGGGAATTGGTTTTACAGTGAGAGACCATTCCCAAGAGAGTTGCTTCACACAGGTTGTCTTTGGTTTTAATAAAAGCAAGATTAAATTTCTTCTCTTGCTTACAATACAATTCTGCAGTAGAGCAACATAGATTTGAATAGCGAGATGAAGCGAGTAGGGCTTGTTTATGTTCATGAAATTGTAATAACTCTTGAAACCTATCTTGAGTTCTGTATTATTTCCAATTGATTTTAATGCAGCTTGCTATTTTCCAACCATCTTCATCTTCGCGTCAAGCCACAACATCAAATGTTGGTGTTAATTATACTTTTTACATTGACTCAACCCTTATGATCTAAAACCAGGAATTGTTACTGCTAAGTGCTAAACAAATGCATATTCACTTTTCCCCTTGCAGTGAAAACTTTTCTCATTTGGACGATTCATCTGATTTATTAAACCAAATTTGGCGCCATGTTGGTTGTCACCAGGATATGATTGAAGAAGGCAACGGAAAAAAGGTTGATGATTGAAAAGCGCTGTCCTGAATTGGATTGGGCAATGGTTTGAAGTCATTCCAAAAGTGTAAGACAATCCCGTGCCTCTAGCTTAGGACTCGGTAATGCTATTTAATGAAAATGAAGCTTGTAAATTTTGCTCTTATAACAACCTCCTGGGGCCGTGGAAAGAAAGATATTGACCAACCTATTGAAAAGTTGGTGGTGGTTGGAGCATCTGTTCTCAGCCCACCAATCCATATTGTCTTCTACAACAACAAATTTATTCATTTTCTTCTTGAAAAATTACGGGTTCACGATCCAACGAATTTGTTATTGTGACAAAATTGACGGTTGTGTTTGGCATTGGCACTTAGCTGTTGACCCTTGCGACTCGAGCAATTTCGGCATGTCCGGATTCCGCTTATGCTCTTTTTCTGTATGTTCTATATGATACGGAGGCTAATTTAGGCTTTATCCATGTGAAAAGCATAAAATGGTAGGAATTTGTTCTGATTAATCAATATTTTATTATCACTAACTAGATTTGGCACTTTGTGTACCAATCTTGACGAACTAATAACATTTTGTTCACTTTGTTAGACCATGAAGTCTTGAGTATGGGATCCTCCTTGGACTCGGATGTGGCAGCAGGCAAATCATTTATAAAGCTGGAAGCGGATGATTGGCAGAGTTCGGCCCCTGTATTTAGCGGCAACGGACATGTAGCCTAACATCTATCAGGACGGGCACCCGCCTCGAAAAGGCGTAGATGTATGCCCATCAAATTCAACGAACAGAAGCAGACTGCGCATCAAACCTACCCCTACAAAATTAACAAATACCCAACACCACAATTTGAAGAGCAAGATTAGACGGCACATTATCCTCACCAAACCCTTTTGGTCCACCACGTTTTGAAAACCATACCTACTCAAATCGTAAGCCAACCTACTTCGTGGGGCCTTTTTCTAGCTCACACGAAAAAGTTAATGGTCCAATCTAATTAAATAATCTAAATGATTTTATTAAATAATTCAGTTAAGACGTTCAGCAATAGAAACTTGCCATATCAACAGAGTGCTTCGTTTACGGAAAAAGATTTTATAGCATATGCGTAAGCGGGGTTGGCGAGAGACGGGATAGTCTGCAATTGCAAGTTGTACGCGCGCAGTCTTACCAACCACTTGGTTGATAATTTCACAAGGCGTAGGCACTTATAGTAACTTTTTGGATATTAGAAAAATTTCTAGGCATCGTTGTGGATATTCACCATCCCTTTCAAAGTAGGCCTGGTTGGTGAAACTCTACATTGAGTCAATACACCCACCACAAATACTAACACGCATTACACCTAAATTGCTTTATAGCATTTTTCAATCCCAGAAAACTGAAACAAAATACATCACAATTTTCGGGAGGGATAGATAGATAGCAATGGCGCAAGCTAGCAAAATCTGTAATGGAGCTCAAAATACTTATGTTTTTTCGAGTTATACGAAAACCCATAACCCTAAACCTGTTTTCTCAATTTCGTTAAGCTCTCGGAGCAAAGGCAGTTCGAGTTCTTGGGGTTTAAGGTGCAATGAGAGATTGGGTAATAATACGGTTCGTGCGGTTAGGGTTTCAGCTTCAGTTGGCACGACAGAGAAACCGTCGAAAGTATCGGAAATTGTGTTGCAACCTATCAAAGAGATTTCCGGTACTGTGACGTTGCCTGGCTCTAAGTCCCTTTCCAATCGTATTCTCCTTCTCGCTGCCCTCTCTGAGGTTTGTGGTTTTTAGGCTTTTTTTTTAATCTATGTAAGCCTGCTTGATTCTTGAGAAAATATAGGAAAAGAAATGAATTTAGAATCAGAACTCTGTTTCTCTCTTTTCTTTGTCTTGCCTTTTCAGTTTGCGAGCCAACTTGACATTTAAAAAGATTATAATTCTAGGCTGATTGTTGTTGTTCATTTCTTGACTGCTATGAGAAGTCAATAGAATGTGTATTCTTTAATTGCTCACAAATTCAGGAGAGACGAAAATTTGAGTGACAAGTAAATTTAGATTACAAGTAGGGTTTGGTGTGTAGTTATCGTTTCAAAGATGGATTTATAGTTTGTCCACTTGGTTATGTTGATTCTTGCGAACTGTTGAAAGCTAGAGAATTTTTTTCTCCCTTATTTTACCTACCTTTTGTATTTAGTTAGTCTAATGTTTAGGTTGTGATTTCAGGGAACAACTGTGTTAGACAATTTGTTGAGCAGTGATGATATCCACCACATGCTTGTTGCCTTGAAAAAACTTGGACTAAATGTAGAAGAGGATGGTGCAGCAAAACAAGCAGTTGTGGAAGGTTGTGGGGGTCTGTTTCCAGTGTGTAAAGATTCAACAGGTGAAGTTGAACTTTTCCTTGGAAATGCAGGAACTGCTATGCGGCCACTGACTGCTGCAGTAACTGCTGCTGGTGGCAATTTGAGGTCTGTCCAATATTGTTTTGAACTTAAAACTAATTGCTGCGATGTTCTATACAATGCATAGCATATTCTCTTAGCCATTGTCATATAAACAGGTGTTTTTTCTTCTAACAGATATTTGACATCCTTATTTAGGTATAATCATGTTAATGACATAGGAATTTCAGGAAATTTTTTTTTGATAGAGCTGCCAGAGAAATATTCTGGGCTCCTAGATGATGTCATTCAGCCAGAGTGGATCCTGCTTTCCAGATTTTGGCTATATCAATTGTATTTTTCTTAGAGAAAACAGAAGTATAAGTCTGTGAGATGATCATGTGTCTGGAACAGTTAACCACAGTTTTTCTTCTGCAATTGGTTACTTGTTAGAGGCATACAATCAATCAGCATGCTAGATTTTATGTAACTTCTGTAAGCAGAGTGCACAAAATCTCTATCTTTTCCTCAAAAGTATTATAAGAGAGAATAAAACCTTTTCTTTTTCCAACTTATATCAGCTATGTACTTGATGGGGTTCCCCGAATGAGAGAGAGACCAATTGGAGACTTGGTCGTGGGTCTTAAGCAGCTTGGTGCACATGTAGATTGCATTCTTGGCACAAACTGTCCTCCTGTTCGTATCAATGGAAAGGGAGGTCTCCCAGGGGGAAAGGTGAGGTTTGCATTGTCCTTTTGCATTAGTGTCTTGTGGGGTTGTTATGGTTGGGGATTGGCTTTTAGTGCACGTGTCCTATTTGGTATTTTCATGTTTATATGCACTGCCATGAGCCTCATATATATCTGAAGAGATGACCTTGCATTTCATCTGTTCTTGTAATAGACATTTTCTGTTAAATTTTCTGTCTGCATGATTGCTGTGAGGTTTTAACTGATGTTTAAAGCTTTATCTGCAGCAATGGGGTGGAAGCAGATTGTTGCTTTTACTTGCAGATCATCTAGACATATTGCCTATTTGACGTCTTTCATCATTAATACGACACTTCGTGTCTCCATTTTCAGGTCAAGCTATCTGGAAAAATTAGTAGCCAATACTTGACTGCTTTGCTCATGGCTGCCCCTTTGGCCCTTGGGAATGTGGAAATTGAGATAATTGATAAACTTATTTCCATTCCTTATGTTGAGATGACTCTGAAATTGATGGAACGTTTTGGGGTCACTGTAGAGCACACTGATAGCTGGGATCGGTTCTTCATCCAGGGAGGACAGAAGTACAAGTAGGTTGCTCTAATATATGCAGTTGTTCTTCTTATGGAATCTTATTTCATGGGAAGTACTAATGGCTATTAATCTCAGGTCCCCTGGAAATGCTTTTGTAGAAGGTGATGCTTCAAGTGCTAGTTACTTCCTAGCTGGTGCTGCAGTCACTGGTGGGACCATGACCGTTGAAGGTTGTGGAACAAATAGTTTACAGGTATTACTTACATGTTTGTCTGGTGTATTCTATTACAGCATGCAACTTTGTTTTTCTAGCATGCATTGCGCTCTCCAGTCTTATGATTAATTTGTTCAAAACCTATAGATGTTGTTTTCCAGATTAATTTCCTAGTTTCTGATGAAAAAGTATTTCTAAATTTGAATCTGTTTAATTGTGTTGCACAGGTCTAGAGAATGTATCTTTGTTATCCATGTACACCGATTAACTAACATTTCTTTCTTTGTCTTGTTTTTTCAATGATTAAGGGGGATGTGAAATTTGCTGAGGTTCTTGAGAAAATGGGTGCTAAAGTTTCCTGGATGGAGAACAGTGTGACTGTAACTGGACCACCACGGGATCCTTATGGAAGGAAACACTTGCGTGCTATTGATGTCAACATGAACAAGATGCCAGATGTTGCCATGACTCTTGCTGTAGTTGCCCTATTTGCTGATGGTCCCACTGCCATTAGAGATGGTATGCTTTTGATCCTTCATGAATCATGGATATTATTTAATCTTTCTTTCACAAGATGGTAGCAGAGGAAATTATATCCCTGAAATTCTGGAGTTTCAGTTTGCTCTGGACTTAACAAAGGGTTCAGGGCAAATGTACTAGGCTGGGTCATAATAATTGAAAGTGTGGTCTATCCTTTCCAATTGCTGAACATGGAGGGTATAGTTTAACTTGTCATGGGGATATATAATCATATTTCATTTCCTAGTGAATTTCTGTTGTGGAGAATCACTGTCAAGGTTACCAAACCTTGTGTTGAGAAACATGGAATTATTAACTCTTGGGCCTTGCACCTTAGGGGTGATGACTTAGGTCCCCTGCCTCCCCCCTCCTTTTAACTGGTAATGGATTGATCTGTTTGTTTATTATGGGAGACCATCAAAAAAGTTGAATTTTCAGATTAAACATTTAGAAGTTTATGAGCAACTTGTTGCATTATTTATAAGCAGTCTACATGTGCAAATTCTGAAATATGCTTCTTTCCTGTTTGCTGAACAGATAATATGCCAGTATCTAAGAATGGCTTGTGATCAGTTTTCTTTCTATTTAAACTGCCTTCTTTCTGTGTGTTTTGTAGTTGCAAGTTGGAGAGTGAAAGAAACTGAACGAATGGTTGCTATTTGCACAGAGCTCAGAAAGGTAGATCTTAGTGCCTTTATGGTTGTTTGAATATTTTGATCATGACTGCTTTGGAATTCATTTTCATTTGTGCTTGACATTTCAGTTGGGAGCAACAGTTGAAGAAGGACCAGACTATTGTGTGATCACACCTCCTGAGAAACTGAATGTGGCAGCAATTGACACTTATGATGACCACCGGATGGCCATGGCATTCTCTCTAGCTGCTTGTACAGATGTTCCAGTTACCATCAAGGATCCTGGTTGCACTCGAAAAACCTTCCCCGACTATTTTGATGTCCTTGAGAGGGTTACAAAACACTGAAACAGCTATTCTGCATTTGTTACGGGGGAGAGAGAGAGAGAGAGAGAGAGAGAGTTTGCACCAGCATCAGCCGCAGAATCAAAGCAAGCCCAAGCTGTAATTTGTGTGGCCTTGTAACTGTTAATTATTATGTGTAACATGAGCTCGCTATTTCTTCAAAGACTGTGAGTTTTGGTTTCAAGTATTTATGACTTTCTTGTAAGAGTAAATGAATAGAAGTGAGCAACACAAGATTTGTTAGTCTGCTAATGCAGTTTTCAATGAAATGGATCTACATATGTGTGTGGGATAGCTGATGTTGATGAATCTGTGTGCTTTTATTGTTAGGTTTGAAAAATGTCCTGGGCTAGCTTATACAGATTAACCAGCAGGGCATGGCATGGAACACGATGCCAGGACATAAAGAAAAGATCTAGCAACCAGCAAGAAGGACCCGTTTGCCCCTTCTTTTTTCCATCGGATTGTCACCCGGGGCCGAATGCTAGCTGTGGGGAAAACCCACTAATTTCTCTTCCTTGACCCTCCTAAAAATTGTCCTCGGCCATCCATTTTTGGCGGAAAGTGATGCTCAGTAGTCAAACTTGTATAGCTACTTAATAATAAAAGGAACCAATACTCGACAATTTTTGCAGTTAACACTTGATGTGTCTGCCTGCTTTTGGTAGGCTAAATTTCAGGGAACGGAGGATAATCGAGAGGAAAGTACTTGTTAGACAGAAAATCTGGTAGAAATTTCTTCAACTTCAGTCTTCTTACAGAAAGAAAAAGCCTTTTGTTGTGGGTTTTACAGTTGTATATTTACTCCACGCATGATGCTAGGCTATCATATGATTTCTATATAATTGCACTCCAAGACCATCCATAATGTGGGTGGTTCTTTCTGAAATTTCTTTTGCCTTCGTTTAAAGCTTGTTTTCACTCTTTTTCGCACACGACACTTGTCTCCCCTTTGCTTTTTATTCCATTTTTGGTTTATTTTGTAAATCAAACACTATAATTACATCAAATTGAGAATAATATTTTACGCAACCATTCATCCATCACCCCACACACACACACTCACTCACTCACTCCCATGGCGTAAATGGAATTTTCATAACAAAAGTTATTTTAAGTGATTAATTACGGTTTTAAGGTCTCCTAATTGTCAAATTACAGAGCCTGATTATTAAGTTTCACAGATTTGAAAAACTCAAATCCCCACCAATCTCTCCTATGGTATGGTGACAGCTGAAAAACTGACCGGCAGAGGAAGTAAAAGAGAAATAGGAACCCAACCCCTCGTGATTGATTAGCCTCATCAACGCCATCCAAATCAACAACCTAACCTCACAACACAAATTCTAAACAATTCCCACCCACTTACCTTCAAAATTCAAGGCCATTCAATCAATCAAATTTCGTAAATTACAGACGCATGTTTTTAGAATATTAAATTTTTAACCACCATCACTCATTGTTCTCAAATTAAACAAAAAAATTAAAAAAAAACAATTTTATTAAAATTAATCATATTTATTATTTATTTTAATAAATTAATTATATTAATAATTCATTAACGTAAGCATTACAAGACTCATTGTTTACTCCGAAATTAATATTTATTTTGATTTAAAAATAAAAATTTTAATTTATTTAATAAAATTAATAAATAAATTTATGAATATAATTAATTTAGAAAAATTTCCAACTCTTGTATTAAACAGGTCAAGTCATCGGTATACTTTATTTTTTTTTCATCAATTACAGTTTGCTGGTTCTTGATGTCCATTACGGCAACTTATAAAATTCTTCCTCTCTCTCTTTCTCTCCATTGCTAGTTTTCTTAAAAGCAAAAATCAAATCTTGGTCCTTCGTTTGCCTGTAGACCCTGTGATAAACTCATTGCCAGTCCATTTCTCCAAGAAACAGGAAGATTCCCATTTCCTTCCTATTTTGCAGCATTACATTACACGAACATTAAGTAGAAAGAAAGTTATCAACAAAACGCTTTTTCTCCTTCACTTTTCTTATCTTTTTCAAAAGATACCCAATCCAGCAAGCAAGGATCTGTTCCAAACCCTAACCCTTTTCCAGAAATCTCCTGGGAAAATTAGGGAATGTCGCAGCTCAAACAAATGTCCCATCTTGATAATAGACCGTCGACTCCGGGGAAATTCAAGATGGACAAATCTACATATTTTAACAGACTTAGGTTTCATTCTTCTTTAGCTAAGCTCACATTTTGGTCTTTCATTTCCTTGGTCGCAATCTTTATTTTCTTCTTTAGATCCCCATCTTCAAATCCTTTACCGTCTGATAGATCGCGTCGTTCTCTTCGGACCTACAACTGGGCCGGCCCCGCCTTTGAAAAACGGATCAAGTCTTCCGCCAAAGTCAGGGCACGAAACGGCATCTCTGTTTTGGTGACTGGTGCCACTGGTTTTGTTGGTACCCACGTGTCAACCGCCCTTAAAAGACGCGGTGATGGGGTTCTGGGTCTGGATAATTTCAATGACTATTATGACCCTTCTTTAAAGAGAGCCCGACAAGCGCTTTTGGAGAGAAGTGGAATTTTCGTTGTTGAAGGTGATATCAATGACATGGCTCTATTGAAGAAGTTGTTTGATTTGGTGTCGTTTACTCACGTGATGCATTTGGCTGCACAAGCTGGCGTGAGGTATGCAATGCAGAATCCAAGCTCTTATGTGCACAGTAATATTGCTGGTCTTGTTAGTTTACTTGAAGTTTGTAAAAATGCTAATCCGCAGCCTGCTATTGTGTGGGCGAGTTCGAGTTCCGTTTACGGGCTTAATACTAAGGTTCCATTCAGTGAGAAAGATAGAACTGATCAACCTGCTAGTTTATATGCAGCTACTAAGAAAGCTGGTGAAGAGATTGCACACACATATAATCATATATATGGATTATCTTTGACTGGGTTGAGGTTTTTTACTGTATATGGGCCTTGGGGAAGACCAGATATGGCGTACTTCTTTTTTACTAAGGATATTTTGAAGGGCAAGACGATAACGATCTTTGAGGCGGCTAATCATGGCACGGTTGCCCGGGATTTCACCTACATTGATGATATTGTGAAGGGCTGTTTAGCGGCATTGGATACCGCAGAGAAGAGTACTGGTAGTGGTGGGAAGAAGAAGGGACCAGCACAATTGAGGGTTTTTAATTTGGGGAATACTTCTCCTGTGCCAGTTACAGATCTTGTGAGTATTTTGGAGGGGCTTTTGAAGATTGAGGCTAAGAGAAATATTATGAAGTTGCCAAGAAATGGGGATGTTCCATTTACTCATGCCAACATTAGCTCAGCTCAGAGAGAGCTTGGATATAAGCCAACAACTGATCTGCAGACAGGGTTGAAGAAGTTTGTGCGGTGGTACCTCAGTTACTACTCTGGTAGAAAGAAGGCTTCTGGGTGATACATTCTTTGATTTGTGGGAGGATCCTTTGAATTCTTGTTCACTATGATTCTTATGATTGTTTTTAGCGTTTCTCTGTACCTTGCCCAATTATTGTTCATCTTTCTTATATTTCTGATGATGCCAATACAAAGGAACATCATGATCTACACTACCACATTGGAGAAGTTTTGTGGTTAGTGGACATTGTTTGTTGGGCAAACGTGAGCTGTATTTAAAGAAAACAAAACCTTCTTTTTATTGTTGTTACTATTAATTTTTGTTTTTCCTTTTGGAATGTAATTGTTTAGTTTCAGCATTGTAGAATTGACGATGAGATAGAAAATATACTGATTGTTGGACGTGTATAATTGCCATGCAATTCAATAAAATAGCACATGTACTAGGTGAATTCATTTAAGTTCAATTTTTTTAACTACATACTTCTTCTGTCATGAATCATGATGGATTTATTGGCGAGATGCTAATTTCTTGACTGATGTTGTACAGTGCTATTTGCCATGAACTGTTAGAATATGTGTACACCCAATTATGGAAGTACTGACTTTGCTTAACTTACTGATATATCTTGTCTTTACTTGTACATGACTAGCTAGCAAGTTGCAATTTTTTTTAGGACTCTTGTGAATAGAGATTTAGATGTTAGATTCTAAGGTTATTATCTTTTGCTAGAAATTGTGTTCGAATATCTCCAAGGGAATTGGAGTAATCCATGGGAACTTATTGACTGAAGAGTTGATTATCCTATTATTTATTGTCTGCTATTCTCAAGAGGAATGGTTGTCATGTATAGTTTGATGATGTAAGAGGTCAATTTAGTTTTTCCAGCCCTCTGTAGACTAGGCCTTGTGCTCGTTAAAGGCCAATTTCAACAGAAATTTAAGTTGCATATGCCCTTCAAGTGTCTTACTTTGGTTGTCCATTTTAGGTTATTTTTTCCATGCTGTATTGTATTGAGAACCTTAGGAAGGAAACTTTTTTCTGTATTACAATCAGGTTATTATGAGTTTTCATGTCTACACAATGTAAGATTTCTGTAGCCAAAATCACTAATTTTCTTTGTTCAAGAATGATGCTGGCTTTGATGTTTTCTTCTGCGTGATTGCCATAGTAATGTTAACCTACCAGAAAGGTGTTACGTTTCACATAATTTCAAGGATGTCACTCATCTGCTCACACAGTGTCTTGACAAGTGCAAGCACTGCTGACCAGGCTCTGGTGGCTGTTATCAACATCTAGATGGTATTCCAGAGAGTGGTTGTTTCGGGTAAACGAATTACTATTTTGAAGTTTGTGGGATTTGTCCTTTCCATCTACTCGAAGTTTCAGAAATTGTTCTTTGGAAAAGATGGTCTACCGAATGGTCTGGAGTATGTTTGATTGCTTTCAACTGGACTTAGAAAGAGATTATGTGTGTGGTTTCATGTGTCTTCGTCAGCTGCGTGTGTATTTGTAGTCCATTTGGCCAATCAATTCGACACCATTTGAGTTTGGAAAATTTACCTTCCTCTCCATTGCCGTTTGATCAAAATCATTGAAAACCTGGTAGCGTGAGACGTAGAGGATATGTTTTATTTATCCTTCGGATGTAATATCCACTTGGCAGGTTTGTCACCTGCCCGGTGGCTTATGCACTCCTGATTTCTGAAAATGAACTTCCTCCCACCGTTTTTGTACAAATTTTCTAGGCGATGCTCCCATCTTTTTCAAACCTGGTTGGAAGCTGACGATCACGGCAGCAATCACAACCAACCCATCTTTTTATGGCACCCGTTTTATTTGGGCATACATGTTTGAATGATAAGTTGGCAACTGAAAACTCTCAACGGTTATATTCTGTTCATTTTTCAGTTAGTCAACAAATTATATATATATATATATATATATATATATAAGAAAATCATCAATAACAACCCAACCATATGGTAGAAAGCTCAGCAAGGAATGGGCATATTACAATAAGTATGCACTCTAAAATTTTACCATCTAATGTTGGTTATAATTGATACAGAAACTGTTGGATAATTAAGTGCCAGTTTACAAGTTCAATGAAAAGATTAACCAATTTATCTCATTGGAGCAAAATTATCATCCATGGATCTTACAACAAATCCCAGTTCAATGCCTTCTATCTGGCCATGATTCAATCTTTTCGAAGTACTTGACTGGAACCACACCGTCAAAACCTTCAGTCAAGATTACCCTATTTTCTGATATGTAGAGCTTAATTCCACCTGATATTTACACATTGAAAACACAAACCAAAACAGAAAGATTAATCAGCTTTCCTTTTTAAAAGATCGCTTCAATTTTAGAGCACATATTATGAAGGTACAAGCAGGTTAAATGGAATTCACCATGAGAATGATAGGTTCTAAAAATTTAAGCATACAATACCTTCCAGAGCTTTTCTGACATCAACAAAGATCAAAGCATTAACATCTCGTCTCATACCTGAAAACGTAACAAACAAACAAATCATCAAAATTCATATGTATTGTTTAATTTCACAGATGGTTATCTGGATGAATTATCAATTACTCTTTTCGACACAGCCAGGCAAGGGAGGGCATTTTAATGAGTACTGAGACCACATGCACAAGTCCAATATGTCCCTTCTAATAACTTTGGTAGCTGGCCACTCTCAACTCTTTTGTTCTGCCCGTGCATGCATCCAATTTAAAGATACGCTCAACAGAAATCTTGCCCTCCCTGTCCTATGCGTGGTCTCTCCCACTAAAAGGTCAAATATGTTCATCAAATTTTACTAAAGGTTACAGGGAATTGAATGAGAGCACATTATAAACACATAATGCACCCTCTTTATAGCGTCCTTTGAAATCCGCTATGTCAAGCAAGCATGTCTTTAAAAACAACGAGTTTTCAGCATATGCAATGATATTTTATTATTCATAGAGATTAAAAATAACAAATGAAATCATGAATGGTAAATCCCCTGCTAACAAAGAGATTTCTTAGGATATCTTGCTACTGATTACTTCACCATCAGTTGGCAAGCCACATGAGAAGTGGACATGTAATCTTTTCATGCACTTTAAACCAGTCTCCAAAATTGAATCCAGATTCTTCTTATAGGTTCCATGCACACACACACTGGAACCACAGCATAAGAAATTCAGTGAAATGAAGAAAAATACTCATCAAGGACGCACTAAGTTGGAAGGACAGATATAATGCACCTGGAACTTCTTCAGCTGAATTGGTTTTAATAAACTCTCAGATTCAACTGTCTGCCAAGGACATGCAAGGAATCCATTTCATTCGTGCAGAAAATAAACTTCATAGGCATGCCGTAGAGACTCAAAAATACAACAATATTCACGGTTACTGTGTGGCCTTCGTTTGCACGTATTAAAGGCTCCTCATTTTCCTCAAAGAGACTAAACCTCTGCTTATTGACCTTTCTAACAGCCTGGAATCAATCATGCAAAAATAAAAATGACTGCTAAAGAAATGCACTTCTAAAGCATCAAAAATCAAGGTTAGAAACAATAGCAGACAGATAAGTAACATGCTGAACCAACCTCCCTGATGTCTTCAACAGCATGCGATCTTGATGGAATTTGGGCAAATGTTTTGATATTCAGCTTCTGTGAGTCTTGCACTTTGACGTATCCTTCACTCCGCATATTCAGATTTAACTCAGAAGTCATATGACACAAAATACGGGTCCTGAACATATTATATGAATGGATCGAAATGTGCATATGATGTGATAAATGAACAAACGTAAGTTATTGACAGAGTATATGAAGATTCTTCGTTGGGACCAGACAGAGAATAAATCTCCGCCAAGCCACCGTTTGGCTAAGCAAGATCGGTGCATCATTACTATTTTTTTATTTTCACTTTAACAAGCTTGCTGAAATTCCTATTTTCTCTTCTTCGTCAGATTGACGTTTCTTCTAACCCTCATAAATTGATTTTCAAGAGTCTACCAAGAGCGTCAATTTTATCTTTGCCTCCACCTCCGCCAGACGGTCTCTCCATCTTTGGCCATCATTTCTCATGTCAGAGCCTCTACCTCTGCCACCACCACTGTCCACAAATACAAAATTACCTTAGTAAATACGCAATGCCTTTTCAAATAAACCTTTGAGAACAAATCAGGAAATTAATTAAATCTCCTCGTCACACTGAAATAAACAAAAGCAGAGGAATGGGGAAAATTCATTCCATTTATCTTGTTTCCCTCGGCATTTTTTCAGTTATTGCAACAAATGAATAACAATAACTTTGATAAATATTACCTTTTCCTGGAATGAGCGAAAGAAGCGAAGGATGAGCTCTGATTACAGTGGTTTGTATTCTCCATGAAACCTAGGGCAGGAGACCGGGAGAGCAGAGAGGACGACAAGGCACTGACAGATACAGGTGGAAGATAAACGCGGCAGTGGCGTAGAATTCTAATGCAGATGATATTGCAGATGGCATAACCACACATGGATCGATCTCGCTTCTGTGACTACAGGGATGATGCAGATGCCAGTTGGTTGGCCGTTCTTCCCACAAGGCCTCCGTTTTGACGACGGAGTCAATCGCGTTTTGATATGACAGCAGCAGGAGTATGCTGCGCCCACTAAATTTTTTTTTATATAATATTTAAAATTAAAATAATTCTTAAATATTATACCTGCCGATGGCAATTGGTTTATAGATAAAGAGAAGAATGGGAGAGAATGAAAGAGAGGACGACGGAATCTGGGAAGAAACGACACAGCGTCTCGCCAAAACGAGTAATACAGCTTATTCGAACAAAAAATCTTAAAGAGAATGAACAATTATTTCGATGTCAAGCTTAACCCTGGCAAATTGGTAAACCCTGCATCGTGAAAAATCAATCAAGTGTGCAAGAAGATATGCTGAAACCACCATTGAAAAGTGGTTGAAACCAGCATTCTGGTTTAACCGTGGCGATAGGATTTTCAAAAAGGAAACTTCGATAATCAAAGAAAAGGTGTTGAAAAGAACACTAATGAATTAGTTCAATACATCAAATATTTTTCCTCCCTAATTAAATCAGCTCATTCTTCAAGCATAAAGTCCTTCTGAAAAAAAAATTACTATGGAAAGTCTCAAGTCCCAATCCTGGAAGTGCCCAATGCTGGAACCATAAGTATCTCTATCTAAGCGACGAGAGTGCTGGCAGTTGTTGATTCACTGGAGAAAAAAAAAGGCATTTATAAGTTCACACAGAGAAGCAGCAGAGTATTGCTAACCATTTCACTTTTTCGTGTAGGCATTAGAGATTCAACTATTATAATGATCAATCAGGTCCCCAGAACACAATGAGAATATAATAATATCAGGGAGGAAACTCTTTTTAATGGTTCTAACCCAGAAACGTTGCCATATGATGAACCTAGAGTTTCATCAGGTTACATCAAACATCACATGTATACTACCTTAAGCTATATTCTTTCAAGGGTGATAATCAGATAAATTTGAAGACAGAAACTCACTATTTCCATACAGGTGGAAGCTTCTTTGTCTTCTTGTAGTATCGAGCAAGTCGGTGGATCCTGCTCTCAACCAGGATCAGCCTAAACTTGGAATCTTTATCCTTTCTGTTCCTCTCCAGATGCTTCCTAATGGCAACTGCTTTCTTGATCAGGTGGTACAAGTCCTCGGGAATTTCAGGAGCAAGCCCTGACCAAATAAAATAAATCAAGGCAGGAAAAGCCAAAAATTAGTTGATAATTTCTCTTCAAATTGTTAGAAGAGAGAAATGAAAGGAAAAACAAAAGCCTCGAGTAAAATGTACCATGAGCCTTAAGTATCCGCAAAATTTTGCTCCCAGTAACACTCTTCACCTGAGCAATACCATGTGAATCACGAAGAATAACACCAATTTGAGATGGTGTCAGACCCTTCTTAGCAAACTTGCAAATGTTTTCATCCACCTGAAATATTCAAAATAAAAGTAAGAATTCAAACAATACAACAACTTAAGCTTCAAATCAAAAACCAGTAGAAAGTATCCAGTAATTAACATAACTTGCAAACCTACAATGTTTCACTCGGGTATACTTTTAATATTCAAAATGATGAAATTATTCTCCAAGTAAAACACTTTCTAATCATTATCTCCCTGGGCCAAGAAATAAAAAAAAGTTTTCTAAAAGTTCACTAAACAGATGTTTTAACTTGTGAATCATCTCCGGTATACAGCAGAATGACAGACTATGATAGAAAACAATAGTAACACAAGCAAGGCCGGATTTCAAAACCAAATATGACATGCCATTCAAACATTTCTACACGTAATGATAATAAGAAGATTGAATAAACAATTCAAGTCAAAATACAGACTCTAAAATCAGTTAGAAAAAAATAAAAGTAAAATGATTTATACGCTAGAATTGAACACATCAACGGACCCCATTATCTAACATTAACAAACAACGACACAAAAGTACCGAGATTCACAACTTTCTACATCGTTTTTTCTTAAATACTTCTAACGTTTTCCTCGGCAGCCAAAATAACGAAAACACAATAAAAAATGATATAAAGGTTAGAATTACTGACATCCTGGGGAGAGATCTTCAGCCAACTTGGCGGTGTCCTCTTGTACGGAAGAGCTGATGCAGAAATACCCTTTCTGGAAAACAAAACAGACCATTGGTAAATCAGAGAAATCGACGCTTGTAAATTACAAAGGTTTGGAATCGAGCATCGTAAGATTGCTATCGTAGGATAATATATCGGTAAAGGAACAGACCCTTTGCTGTGCATGCGACCCATGCTGACGGAGTACAGAGTTTCGCTGCCTCTCTACGCCGCCCTGGTGCTGCCTGATACTCTGACGAAAGAAACCCTATTATCATAAAAGGAGTTTGAAAATCACAATACTAGGGATTTTATTTGCTTCATTAATTGCATCGGAGCCATTGGTTTTTATTTGCTTTGCTTTTTGACCCCGCAAAATGAGATATTTCCTTTTCTGGGTGAAAGCCAGTAGGCCCAATAACTAGTCCAGTACCTAGAATATAATTAGGCCGAAAGTGTGCTCAAATACCACGGCTCCATTACTCTTTTTTTAAGCTGTCTGTGAAGGTGCAGAAAAGTTTCAACAAGAAAACAAAATCAGCCTTGAAAGATGAACAAAAAGTAGAGCATAGAAAGCAGGAATCGTTTTCATATCTTCAATGACTTTTACCCTTTTTACTCAGAATGGGATGTAAATGAAATGGCTCTCTATGGCTGCGCAACCTGAATTCCTAGAACGAAGGAAAGATGGATGGGTCATGTGCATCAACGGGAAAAGTCTTCAGTCTTGTTATTTTTTTATTAGAATTAGCAGTAACAGTGTTTTTCTATTCATTCATACCAAGAACTGACTGAATGTTTGCGGTCTTGCCCTAATTTAAAGTGAAGATAAAGACCAGTGTTGTCACTATTGTTTGCGACAACACCGGTGTACGAGTCACGAATCCCGAAGCATGTTACAAAAATTTTTAGTGCAATTTGTCTTGCATATATGGCTGGTTTTTGGAAGAGAATCAAAAGTCAAAGCCTATTTGAAGAGTTGTTATGTAATGGGCAGAACTGCAAAATGTAGTGGAGAAAGGAGATGGTTAGATAAAAAGACAATCTGAAAGCTGGAAAATAAAAAGAGGGAGGAGAGCCTGAAGGACAAATGAGCAATCCGGCAAGGATGTGAGACTGTAGCAGACTTTCTTTAGACGAAAGGCTGTATAAAATCAAATACCCATTACCCTGTGGCAAGATTTTGAATCATAAAAGGTAAAATAAAAGAGAAGAAGAAAGGTTGTGATTAAGATTTTCACAGTTTGCATGACAATCCAGGACATGATTTCCATGTATTATTGTTTTTAATATGGAGTGTGAGGAGAAAATCAATGTAGAAATTACCTTTTTTTCTAAATAAACAAAAGATTGTTAAAATACAGACACAACAAAATCACCACTCAAATGGGAATATAATTGTGAATTCAGCAAAAATAGTTTGGTCTATGATTTTCATATTCATTTTCCTTTTTGTTTTTGCTTTTTATTGACAGTATCCATCCAGCCATACAATCTATTTGGATAAGTTTCGCAAACAAGAAAATGGAATAATGCAGGTGATGAACGCGCAAAAGTCAGTCCATTTCTTACATTTCCGGATCAACGGTTTCACACTGAGATCTGCAAACTCATTTACCCAACCAACTACTCTTTCCTATGTAGAGTCCCACCAAGTGAAACTCTGCTAGTTTTCTTCACAAGGCAAGTATGCAGGCTGCTAGTTCTCAACAATCAATCATTGATAATTTTGGTAAAGGGATTAAAAAAAGTTCACATGTTTTCAAACTAATAACAGAAGTAGGGCACCATGCTGTGTACCAAAAGAGCTGAAATTTCTCTGTTACATGTCTCACTGGCATCCAATGTGTCCTTTTTTGCTTATTTCCATCAAGAAATTATATTCAAAAGACCTATCATTATCACTTCCAAAGGATGGCATGGTTATTTTCCTTTTGAAAATGACCATCTCCTAACTCTTTCTGTTTCCACGCAAGAAAATTCTAACCATTTATCAACTAATCATAGTAATTATCTACTCGTTTTTAGCTTTAACTTTGAAATTAGGGATATAATCCTTTCTTGTAAATGGAAGAAGTAGAAGAAGAAGAAAAATTCAAATTGTGAATGATGATGTTGGAAAAGTTCACGTGTTTCATTTTATATATTGCAGGGATCTGTCAGCAGTCATTGGAGACCCATCATCACAAGTTAGCGTTCATGCTCAAAGTGGGACCCTCCTTTTATGTCTCTTAATTGTGGGCCCATCTTTTTTCAAATATGCTTACCTAACCACAATCATAAGACAAACCGCACAAGACACTACAAATTTCACCGGAGAGAAATAAGTGAACTTAAGATTATCGTACCCTTGCTAAATGCGTGGGGTGGGTATGAGCAGTAGCTGCCGAACTCGGTTTTGAATTCTTGCAGGAGCTCTCTCTCACCTCGACGTCAAAATCCAACTGGAATAAATTCGGAGCGCGTACCTTTCCCAGAGTTTCTCTCGCATTTCCTCCACTTTCTCGCAACCCAAACATGTCTTTTTTCATCTACTCCCTCTCTGTCTTTCTCTACATCATTCACACTCTGTCTTCACCTTCAGAACTCGACCTTCTCATGCAAATCAAGGACTCTTTGGACCCAGAGAACCGACTGTTGACCTCATGGACGCCTAACGACGACCCGTGTAGCAGTCATTCCTTTGAAGGTGTGGCCTGCAACGAGAATGGCCTCGTGGCGAACATTTCTCTTCAGGGAAAAGGTCTCTCCGGCAAGATACCGGCAGGTATAGGTGGCCTGAAGAGCCTGACTGGGTTGTACCTGCACTTCAACGCATTGTACGGTGGAATTCCAAAGGAGATTGCAAGCTTGAGTGAGCTTAATGATTTGTACCTCAATGTGAATAATATCTCTGGAGAGATTCCTCCTCAGATTGCAAAGATGACTAATCTTCAAGGTTGGTTGTTGCATTCGCCGGTTTACCTAATTATTACATATGGGTTTATTACACTCGAGCTTTTATGGCTCGCATTTATGTCTAGAATTTTGTTACAGTTGAAAGTTCGATGTGGTTTTATGGGTGATTTTTTTGTCTTCAAGCTCTTACACCGTGGTCTTTAATGTCATCTTTGAACTCTATCACTTTAGTTTATTTGGCAACTTATCATTCGCGGTATTCAGTGTTCTGTTTAACTAAGCACCGAAAGTTTCGGGTAGGTGAAGTGCAAAAGCTTCGATCTTGAATATCACCTTTCTTTAATTATCTGTTTGTGATTTATATTATCCCATTGCTAATTACCTTGGCGAGTGAAGTTAACGTGAAGCTTGGTTATGAGTAAAGATTCTTGAACGCATCATTTCAGTTTGAAGTTCATTTTAGCTGATCTTAGCTTAAAGGTTTGAGCAACATTATGAGATTACTACATTGGGAGCTTTCAGCAACTGAGCTTCAATCTGGATGTTTTTCTTTACAGTTCTACAGCTATGTTACAACAAATTGACTGGGAGCATACCCACACAGTTTGGATCTTTGAATAAACTTAGCGTCCTTGCTTTGGAATACAATCAATTGACCGGTGCAATTCCTGCGAGTTTGGGAGATTTGGGGATGTTGACGAGGTTGGATTTGAGCTTCAATAACCTGTTTGGTTCAGTTCCTGTTAAATTAGCCAGTGCACTGAAGCTAGAAGTTCTAGACATCCGTAATAACTCTCTTTCTGGAAATGTGCCTCCAGGTAATATTATCTTTCCTAGTGTTAAGCTTTATGTTGTCATTTTGTTAAGTAATATTAGAATGCAAAAATTTTAACTTCTGTTTGACTTTGTGAATGACAATGAAGCTCTGAAGAGGCTGAACAGTGGATTCCAATATGACAACAATGCTGCCTTATGTGGCGTTGGTTTTACTCACTTGAAAAATTGCACAGCATCTGATCATGCAAATCTTGATAGACCCGAGCCATTCACACCTAATGGCCTTTCTCCAAAGGATATTCCCGAGTCTGCCAATTTACCATCTAATTGCAGGCAAACTGATAGCTCAACTCCATCCAAAAAGTCGCATACAGGGATCATTTTTGCAGTAATTGCGGTGTTTATTGCTTTGACAACTGTCACTGGACTTTTCACGTTCTCTTGGTACCGTCGCCGAAAACAGAAGATTGGAAATGTTTTTGATAGTTCAGATAGCCGTCTTAGTACTGACCAGGTGAAGGAGGTTTGCAGAAGAAGTGCCTCTCCTCTTATCAGCCTTGAGTATTCCAGTGGGTGGGATCCATTGGCCAAAGGTCAGAGTGGAAATGGGTTTTCTCAGGAATTTCTTGAGAGTTTCATGTTTAACTTAGAGGAGGTGGAGCGTGCAACTCAGTGCTTCTCGGACGTGAATTTGTTGGGAAAAAGTAATTTTTCTGCTGTCTACAAAGGGATCCTCAGAGATGGATCAGTTGTTGTTATAAAGTGCATTGCCAAGACGAGTTGCAAGTCTGACGAAGCTGAGTTTTTGAAGGGCCTGAAGATATTGACATCACTGAAACATGAAAATCTTGTGAGGTTGAGAGGTATCTGCTGTTCAAAAGGCAGAGGTGAGTGTTTTCTCATCTATGATTTTGCCCTTAATGGAAGCTTGTTGCAGTATCTTGATGTAAAGTCAGGCAGTGAGAAGGTTCTTGGGTGGTCTACCAGAATTTTAATTATAAATGGAATTGCTAAAGGTTAGTTTATTATCCGTTTTGACTGAAATTTTGGAGATTGTTCATTTTGTTCTCATTGCTTTTTACTTTGTTTATGGTGAAGTTTGATGTGTCTTTCTTACCAGGTATCAGGTATTTACATGGGAAGAAAACCGGTCTAGTTCACCAGAATTTATCAGCTGAGAAAGTGCTCATTGATAGACAATACAATCCCATGCTTTCAGACTCTGGGCTGCACAAACTTCTTGCAGATGACATTGTTTTCTCCATGCTCAAAGCAAGTGCTGCCATGGGATACCTGGCTCCTGAATACACCACCACTGGTCGATTCACAGAAAAGAGCGACATATATGTATTTGGAATGATAATGTTTCAAATTCTCAGTGGAAAACGAAAAATCACTCAGTTCACTTGTCAGGCAGCAGAGTCATCCAAGATTGAAGATTTCATTGACCCAAATCTTGAAGGAAAGTTTTCAGTATCTGAAGCAGCTAAACTGGGGAGAATAGCTCTACTTTGCACCCATGAATCTCCTAGCCACAGGCCGTCCATAGAAAACGTGATTCTAGAATTGAGTGGTACCACTAGCTGTTCTCCACACTGACGAGTTTTTCACCTCAATTTTCGGCTGACGAGGCAACATGGGTGAGTCACTAACTGCATGCTGAAGTTATCTGTTACTAATACTTGAGAAATTGCAGTATCCTTTCCTGAGGACTGAAGTTGTGAGTGTTGTTAGCTGGTATAATGTAATTTATTGGTGGAGGGCCTTTAATATGATTTCTTTAATTATAGTTATTGAATGTTTACCATGTATCAAGTTTGCTTCTTGCCAATTTATTAGAACTTCTATGCAAATTTAAGGTCTCTCAGATAACACTGAACGGCTGAAGAATCTCGCTGCTCAACAATTTGATATTTCGTTTGAAGTCACGCGACGTATAAAACACAAGGCATATCAGTTTTCTTTCTATTCAAATGATCGATATAATCTTCTTTTCTGAGATGCCACGACAAAACATTTTTTATGTTGGATTCTGTTCCAAACTCAGCATGTGATACTTTAAATATTCCATTCCAACTGGGGTGCAAAATAGACGAAGAACTCCATAATGTCACTTCAACATAATCTATTTATGTTGGAATGCGTGGAGACGAAAATGATTGACCTGCATAATCAATTATGTAGGATCTCATTGCAAAATAGAGATCTTAATGAAATTAAGTTTGGGTTTATTGCTTTTCCTTCTGGTGCCTGTGAACATTTTTTGTCCTATTCATTTAACAGCCTTCTGCTGTCTCTTGTACGTTTCTTCTTATTCTTTATTGTTTTACCCCGTCTAAAATGTTGTCAAAAAACAAATTTTATGGCTGACATGTGGGTCAATGCACAAATAGACAAGAACCCATTTGTGCGAGTGTGGAGAAAATCGTTTCTTCTGTAAATACAAATTCAACTTGCATTAACAAATGTATTTCGTATCTTTTTACAATTGAACAGGGGGCTTCGAATTCAACCATGATGTCTACAAGAGGCTACCACCGAATTAGGCGTCCACATATTATCCAATATCGAATAGATCTCCGTAACTTGAAGATGGGATTTATCTTGCACAAAGAATTCATGAACAACTCCCTCGAGTTCTATCCAGCTGCAACCCGGAATTTTCTTAAGGTTTCTTTCTTTCATCATTGATCTAACCCTTCTAGCATCATTCCACATGCCTAGACCGGCAAACATATTGGACAGAAGCACATAAGAACTTGAATTATTGGAATCAATCGCAAGCAGCTTTTTAGCCGCGGGCTCACCGACGTTCAGGTTTTCATGATTTTTACAAGCACTAAGCAAAGTCCTCCAAATAACATCATTTGGCTCAATTGGCATGTGCTTGATAAATCTTCTTGCTTCTTCTATGTACCCTGCCCGGCCAAGAATGTCAACCATGCATCCGTAATGTTGCAGCTTTGGCTCCAGCTTGTGAATTCTTCTCATAAGCTCAAAACACAAGATACCTTCCTTCACCAAGCCAGCATGACCGCAAGCATTCAGCACTCCAATGAATGTGATATCATCTGGTTCTAAGAAAAGCCTCTCCATTTCCATGAGCAAATCAAAAGCCAATTCACCCCATCCGTGAATAGCCATTCCGTTGATCATTGCATTCCAATGATCAACATTTTTTCCCTCTATCTGCTCAAAAACCTTTATAGCATTCTCTATACTGCCACATTTAGAATACATGTCAATGAGAGCAACACCATGTTTTCCATTCAAAGAAAATTTGTTTTTTACTAGATACTGATGCACTGCAACCCCTTTGTCAGTACGACCTAATTGTGCAATTGCTGAAAGAATTATCAGCAAGGAAGCATCATCAGGGCACAAATCATTTTCACAGAGTATATCGTGAAAGATTTCTAAAGCTTCCAAGCAGTATCCATTTTGAACATAACCAGCCATCATGGCATTACATGCAACAACATCTCTTTCAGGCATTTCATCAAACAAAGCCCTAGCAATATCAACTCCGCCTAATTTTGCATATCCATTGATCATATTTGCCCAAGCGACCAAATCCCTTTTTTGGCATCTTATCAAACAGAGTCTGAGCATCGTCCATCTTGCCACACTTTACGAATCCATCAATCAGCGAGTTCCAAGAAATCAAGTCTCTTTCAGGCATTTTCTCAAATAGCTCCCAAGCAATCTGGAGCCTACCTTTCTGTCGTGCATAACCACCTAAAATTGAATTCCAAGATATCAAATTCCTCTCTCTCGTAGGCATAGAATCAAACACTTCACGCGCTGACTCAATTTTACCGTTCTTAACATAACCGTCGATCACGGAATTATACGAAACCGAATCTCTAACTGGCATTTTGTCAAAAAGTTGACGTGCAAATTCAAGACACCCGCATTTCAAATACAACGCAATCAAACAATTCTGCAAAAACAAATTCGACCCAAATTTTATTTTCCTCAACAATCCATGAATCTGCATTCCTTCCTTAACCAATCCCACCCGAGAACAAGCTTTCAAAACCAAGGACAACGAGAACTTATCAACATACACTCCATTTTCAAGCATCAAACAGAACACTACCAAAGCTTGCCTTGGGTCGAGCCCATGTGAATAAGATTTTACTATAGCATTCCAAAGAAAAGGGTCATCTTGTTTTGCACCAACTTGAAAAGCATGATGTGTGAAGAAAATACGGCGAACAAATTCAACGAGAGTTTTGTTTGATGAAGAAGAGAAACTGGCTATGAGTTTGGCGGTGAGAGTTGTGTTTTTGATGAATCCAGTCGTTATCAATCGTGCGTGAATTTGATCTACATCGTTCAAGGTTTTGCATTTTCGGAGAAGAAGAAGGGTTGGGAGTGTTGAGTTCCATGGTTGACAATAATTCGCCCAAACAACCATCAACTTCAATTTCTTAAATCAAAACTATCTGGATTACTCTGTGCCAGTGCTTCAACGGTATTTCAACCGCTAAGCCATGTGTCGTTCACGCAAGGGCAAAACGACGACAAGTCGATGCGTTTTTCCGTAAAATACAAGGCTCGATGCATCGTCTGGTTCATGTCCATGGCCACTAAGAGAATGGCCCATATCAGCTTAATGGGTCTCATAAAGCCCAAACAATTGGGCCCGATAAAATATTAAAGGTCCCTATAATAGAACCAAAAGATACAATATCCTCACATATATTATGTGACTGGAAATATATATTAAAAAAAATAAAAAGAGAAAATGTCAATATACACACAGTGGAATTATACTTTATAAGCATTTAATAATCTGCTACTAGTACCACCATGCTATGCTACGGTAGGTCCCCGTATATAAATCATGTGATATGCATGATCAAATCAAATCGCAATTATATCAAATCATAATTGGAGATGCGAATCAAAACAATACAATTTTACAATATCTATTTTGATGGTATTTAAACAGCGGAGTTTTAACTTGTGAGCTTTTCTATCTTGATGTCATGATTTTTGATTTAAACACCAGACAGTGTTGGTCGCCTTGTTAAAAGAGACACAGACGGATGGACAGCAATTTACTGTATTTCTTGTCGTTAAATATCGGCTTATTCCCTGCTAGATGATGCTTGATAAGCTAAGCAATTAGCTTGGCAGATGTACTAGTCATTGTTCTCGACTCGTGACAGCATATATTTCTCTTTCATTGCAACAGTTGAGGCACTAACAGCTGCCTCTTACGCCATCTCAGCCATCGATCAAATGTGCAAAAACGTGTTTCGGTTCGGTGAATGCATCATCGCTTTAATTGTTCACCCTACCAATGTGACTGTCAAATGAAAACGATTTCATGTAAAATCTTGTCTCAGATTCAATTATGTCACTAACTAGGTGTCATTATTTTATTAAGAAATATAAGTTAAGGGTCTATCCAGGAAACCATTTTCTACAGCAAATTGAGGGTCATTGACTTGGGATAAGTCACAGTCATGACCTAACTAACATACAATTGACACTGCAACTTGTTCCCGTGAAAGCTTTGCTCATGTCAAAACAAAATTTCGGATAGGAAATTAGTCATCTTGTCATGTCTTCTGCTAATTGATAATTAAACCACGCTAAATGGTAACAACTGTTAGATATTTGGCAGTACCGATTGATCCATTCAATGGACGGGCATCACGAACATGATAATAAAGTTAATTAGCAGCAGCAGTTAATTGACTAACTAATTTATACTAGTTGTTGAAACCATAGAATCTAATGACTAGATTCGCAACTATCAGTAGTTATCCACTTGTTTTCTTTCCTCAATAAATTAAAGTTCATGATTCATGAACGAGAAGAACAAGCAAAACCTTGCGGATGAGCTTGACTTTCGTTGCTAATACAAATCATGTCTATCGACCGAGTTCAATTAATATTTTTATTTGGAGAACAATTGAATCACTAGTGGACGTAACAGTGCAGACAGTGAAATAGCAACGAATTGAAAAACCCATTTGTTAATTAATCGCCCTTTCTTTATTTATGTGATGATCATTGCAAAGTTGTAACGGCACATTGGAAGCAGGCAATATTGACTCTTGACAAAGACATTAATTACACGAGAGAAATTTAGCTCCCAGCATTAGCATCATAGACTAGCTAGAATTGCAATTGCTATGCCAATCTCAGTGCAAATTCAGTCGGAAACAAGGGGAACGTATGTGGATATATACATATAACTTCATGCTTTCAAGTCGTTGCAAAATTATGATTTGCCCAAAGATAATCAAGGGTTTAAAATTTCTCACAAGGTGTATTTCAACAGTTGAATAGATTATTACTTCTTTTTGCAAACCAATTACACTGTTAGTTAATTGAATCACGATTCTTGTGCAAATCGGGAATTAGGATTAGGAGCTGTGGGCCAACGAGATATTGGCTTCAACTTATCAAAAGCACTTGTAAATTGCTGATAACGGTTGGGGAAGTTGTGTCCTCTTGTTGCAACTTGCTTCATAAACAATTCTTCATTTTCTAATCACTAATTAATTCATCAAGCATCTGAAATTTAAAATGAACTTCTATTCGGGTGTAGTGTAGGTACGATTAAGAATATACACACACACCTATGTTGACGTAGACATGCAACATACACAGCTTGGCATGTAATTAGTTCTTGATAGGAATGTACTGAATGAGCTTTAATGTTTTTTTACTTTGCCAAGAAAACTAGGGTCAAAACAAGACAAGAGCAGCAACAAATGCTCATAAATTGTGCTGACATTCGTCTTGGTCGGAAGCCGAGGAGATTAATTGTTGCTCATTAATTCCAGTTTTTCAAAACTGCACAACAAAGTCACTTAAAATCTACAGAAGGTTTCAATCTCTGCTCAGCTTAATTTTCAGGATCCAAGTGAGATGACAACTGTATTATCAAAAAGGAAGAAAACCCAGCAAGAAAAGCTATCATTTTCAGCCAACAGGTTTCTTTAAATCTAGATTTTCTAGGGGAAGTGAAATAATATTTTAATGTTCACAAAAATTAAAAGAGTCCGACTCTCACACGTTCTAATTGTGCAAGGATCGAGAAATTGTCAACGTTGCTGTACAAATGTAATCGTTCCCTCAATCTCATCACATCCTTTTAAAAATCCAAACCCCATCTCACCTAATTCTCTCGCTTCTATGCATTTTTCAAAACAATTTCACAGGTTTTAGAATTTAGACAGAGCAGAAGAGATGAAGCTTGTTTGGTCTCCGGAAACAGCTTCGAAAGCTTTCATAGATACTGTTAAATCGGTATGCAGCTCAAACACACTTTCATTTTCAAGCTCTTTTTTCTTCGTAGTCAAATTATAATATGTGTGTTAAACGATTTTATTCATTTGCTTGCAGTGTGAGAACATCAAAGAATCAGCAGTAGCCGAGCTTCTCTCGGCCATGGCAGCCGGCTGGAACGCAAAACTGATCGTGGAAACCTGGACATACGGCGGCCCAATAACAACCAGCATCGGACTGGCTGTAGCAGCACGTCACACTTGCGGACGACACGTGTGCTTAGTTCCAGATGAACGTTCAAGATTAGCCTACGTAAAAGCCATGTACGACTCCGGCATAGCAGCGACGGAGGTGATAGTGAGAGAAGCTGAGGAGGTGATGACAGAATTGACGGGCGTTGATTTCCTCGTCGTGGATTGCAAGCGTAAAGATTTTGCTAGGGTTTTGAGGTTTGCTAGTTTCAGCAATAAAGGAGCTGTTCTAGCATGCAAAAATTCTAGAACTTCTGGGTTTAGATGGCAGGGAGTGCTAGAGAGGGGAACGCGTGTCGTGAGATCGGTGTTCATGCCGGTCGGGAAAGGATTGGATATAGCTTATGTAGGGAGCAGCGGTTGGGAAGAGAGCTTGAAGAAAAATCACAGCCGCTGGATTAAACATATTGATCAACGATCGGGGGAGGAGCATGTGTTTAGAGGTAAATTTTGAAGGAATAAATTAGAATTTTGAGAAGATAGAAAATTTCTGGTGCATCCGTCTACCGAATGTTCAGCTAAATATGGAAGAAGATGGATGTAATAGAAATTTTCCTTTTTGTTTAGCAAGAGGACGGCAATTTCATTATCAATAACTGTAAATATTTGTAAATTATCAATAAAACTGAGAACTTTTTGCCTGCATCAAATTCTGAATGAATGCGTTGAAGCTTTGAGTAATCCCATCGGTTTAGCCTGCTTGGTCCGGAATTCCATTTTCACTAATTTAAGCATACCCAAATCTATAGAATTTCTTGCAAACTTGGCCTTTTTTGATTCTGGGTTACAAAAGGAAATCGAAATTGGAAGTGGACGCGGTAGCGTTTTGGTTTCCCACACGCCCACCCTATCTGGGATTTTGACACGAAGCCCCAGACGCTTAGGATTTGCCCCGTGGGCTACATATTAGTTATAAGGTCGACCCAATAACATGAGTAGACCCCATTTACTGAGAAGGATTTTGATAAGTTGGTAGCAGACATAATGGATTTAATCAACACATTTTAAAGATTTTCAGTAAGCTTCATCTGACATGAACCCAGAAATTTCTTCATCAGAGTACAAGAATTAACCAGAAGATTGCAGGGTAAGATCACAGACGAAATTTTTATGGCCAATAGCTTTGATTTTTCTAATATGGGCTCATTTAGCTGGCAGCTCTTTTCATTTTTCTTTAATATTATTCTATTATACGCTGCCTTTGTTGGGCACCTTTTGTCGGTTCAAACAAAGTTGCCAAAATGTTGGAAGGGTAGTCCTACTATCCCAGTTATCAACTTTCATGTATAGCACATTCATGAATAGTGCTCTCACAAAGGATTCGCGTGATCGATTGCGATTCAGTTCTGACCAAATAGAATTGCAATATTATTCCATTTCAATATTAAATATTAATTAATTTGCTGTTAACATGGTATTGACCCTCATTTGTAATGGAATTTCATGGTATTAGATTAGAATTTAATCCCGCGGATTTGCATTGCAAAGTGCAAATTAACTACCAAACTTGTGTTAGATTTTAGAAGCTAGGGTGGATTATTATACTGCAAAAACCCCACCTGTAAAACATATGAACAGAAGCATGCATGCATGCATGCAGCAGCTTGAAGGCAGTGATGTCGAACATGCTGCACAACTAGTTACCACATGTTGCCAACTAGTGCCACGAGGTTTTCTGCAGTAACGGAAAGCCTGCTGCCTTGATTGACAATTATTTTGCCATTTTGCTTGACCTTTGTCGATGCAACTCGATTGCAGTACTTGTTTAGTTGTTCTATTTTCTATTGCCCGATTCCAAAATATTCACGGATATTAGCCATGATGTCCTCGTCTAGGTGACCGAATTCGTCTATTAAAATGAATAACGTATTGGACTGTGGAGATTTTTACAGCGTTTCTCAGAAACAAGCAAAGTGTTGCCCATGTTCGTTCAGGCAGAAGGACAACAATAGTTAATGTTTCAATAAAACCACTCCACAGCGACCAAGGTTTTCGTACCTAGTCCCAATTACAGAACTTAAAACCCCAGGTAAAAGAATCTATAACTCTTCACATAATATTTAACAAACACAGAGATCTAACCACATGCATGATTGTTCGTTTGCTCCAACGACAAACACGAAGATAAAAGTCGGATCACGTTGCTTTGCATGCGGCATACGTTGATAACAGCATCCAAGAATGATTAACTAAAGAAATTTTCCCACTTTCTGTTCGTTTTGATATTCTCGGAAACAAGTTTCCCTTGTCTGGTTTTTGAGTAGTAACTGGTAATGGAGTTCGCGTTAGTGCCCTTGCAATTCCAAATTAATTATTTTGTTACATGCAGTGAAAGAAGAGGAAGTCTTGAACCAAACAAATGAAATCTTATAATAAAATTGTCTTAAATTTAAATTCTCCTTGGAAAAATTAACGCCACCGACCACTTTCATGCCCAAAGTTGACCAAGCATACATTTCTAAACGTTTATTTATGTAATTAGAAAATGAAGAGGTACTCAGAGAATTACACACACCGTAATCTCTAATAACAGGTAGGCAAGGGACCAAACAACAGTACTACGTACAAACAATGGAGGATGGAATCAATCTATATGGATTCTAACAACCTTTTTTGTTCTTCCTCCAGATGCACTAGTTCCAGCTTGATTATCACCTATAATTGACTTTTGGGTTGGCTCTGAGGATGGGAGCGCCCAGCCTTCTTTACTCGCGCTCCTCCTTTGTTCATCTCCGCTAAAACCTACATTGTCATTGCATGTAGAAGTTTCAACTGAGAAGAGTATTGCGTCCAAACAAGATCAAATAGAAAACTTGAAATGTTTTGGACAGCAAATCAAAAGATGGAAGGGTCCTCCTTTCAAACAGAAACTGTACTAACAGAAAATTTGACTTGAAAATGACAATAAATCCAACAGCATAAGCTTTAAATATTAAAACAAAATGTTGTCTAGGAAATCAACACAAATCTTATCTAACAAGAAAGGAAAAACGAATTGCATAAACGACAGAAAGGAATAATTCAAAACCAATGTTCGATCATCATCCCCCGTTAGATCTTCAAAAAAATTAAATAATCATAGATAACGGTCTAATCAAAATAAACGAACAAAATAATGAAAAAGACAATAAATTTTCAAGAAATTTAACATTGGTTTTGATGCTCTGTTTGAATGACGAGAAAAGAAAATGGAAAATCCGATTACCAAAAGCATAATCATATAATATAGTTTCCATTAAAATCCGCGAAGAAGAAACCGCCATGACAATCCAACATTAAACTGACTAATTATAATTAAAGACAGCATGATATCAGGAACAGAAAAATGAATAAGAAAGTGCAAGGGGAGAATTACCAGATGAATTACACAATTACAAAATCAATTTCCGAGATGACAGGAATTCGCGAGAGCGAAAGAAGGAACTAGAGATCAGAGCGAGGCTATGAATCAAATAAATACCTACTCTACGAATTAAACGAATAAATAGAAGATGCAAGAGAATGTGACACGTGCACCCAAAACATATTTCTCCCATATACCAGAATGCTCCTTCCCGGTACGGTCTGTCCTGTTCTCTCCTCTTTTTTTTTCCTCAAAATGAAAGGAAAAAAACTTCTGGACGCAATGCATGCATGTCAGAACTGTTAACCGATTGAAACTTCAACGCCGGGCTTTCATTTTCGTTTTCAAATCTTACGGTTCCCACATCAGCCCATTGAATCCTCGCATCAACAAGCAACTCGCAGGTTGCTTTTCCCGATTTGCTCCTCCATACAAAGGTCCACCGAATCTCGTCGTTCAATTTTCATCTTTCGTGCTTACTTCTTTCTACAAGAACTCCGAGGGAATGAAAGGCGAGGATCCCAAATTGGTTACAAACTGTTGAAGTTAGAATGTAAAGGAACAGCCGTGGGGCTTGGAAATGTTAGGTGGAAAGTTGTTAGTTTCTTGGCATCATGCAAGGATTTTTTAGAACTCTTGAGGATCAAAGTCGGGCTTTGATGGATATACAAGTCACTGAAGGTTTGGCATCCCTCGTAGATCTTCATCTGAATTAGCCGGAATGAACCAATAACGATCGTCTGTCCCAATCACCTAGTTAGTAGAATCAAAATCAAAATGGAAATTTCAGTTGAGGAGAAATAACCCCACACTGTTCAACACAGCCTGCATCAAAGGATTATCCATTCGTGTGCCGGCAGACGCATTTAGCAAAATGTTTTTCATACTCGCATAGCCATTTACATGAAAAATTTGAAGCCTCTCAGATGCTCCTTGATGTGCCCTGTGTTAGTGTATAATCAAGTGCAGCACACAAGCTGATGAAGATCAAGTAGAGTAGACACAAGGTGATGAAGCACACGAGCAAAGTTACAGGATATACAAACAGAATAACTGAGCAAGTGAGCTGGATTGCAGAGTGCACGTGTGAAGTTGTTAGGCTTAGATAGAGTTAGTTAGAGTTGGTTAGTCAGTTTTTGAGCGTGTTTATTTTCTGTATAAATACAGACTTCATTCATTTGTATAGGATATGGATTGTTCTGAATAAACACAGGATTACAAAGTTTAGCAAATTCTAACTTGGTATCAGAGCTATCGATCATGACCAATACCAATCTGTCAATCCAAACTTCTTCTGTTAACGCGTCTTTCTCCTTTGTCATTCCTATCAAGCTTGATGGTACAAACTTCCTAGCATGGAGATCACAAATTTTACCATCTATCAGAGGAAATGGACTGGAGAAGTTCATAATCGAAGATCAACGACAACCAACGCAATTTCGATCTAAAGCTGATGAAGATCAAGAAATCGAAAATCCTGACTATACGATCTGGAGAAGACAAGATCAACTCTTACTTGGCTGGCTGCTGTCGTCAATGACTGAATTTGTGCTTGGCCTTGTGATTGGATGCAAGACTTCTTCGGAGGTATGGAAAGCTTTATCAAAACAATTTGGCTCTCAATCAAAGGCACAAACACTTCAACTACGATTTCAAATCCAATCAACTAAAAAGGAAGGATTAACCATGGCTGAATATTTTGTTAAAATGAAGAACATTGCAGATCATTTATCTGCTGCTGGAGCACCTTTAAGTGATGAAGATTTCATCCTATACCTACTAAGTGGTCTAGGTTCTGAATATGATCCTGTGGTTGTTAATATTACCACTCGAACTGATACACCTAGTGTTTATGATGTATATTCTATTCTACTTACTCATGAATGTAGAATTCAGCAACTTAATATGCATTGTGCTTCTATTACTCAAGGAAATTTTTCTGCGAATTATTCTCAAGCTAAGAGTTCTGCTAAGAAGATCACAGGACAGCAAGGATTTAACTTTAGTAACAATTTTCCTGCTGGTAAAGGAAGAGGAAATCAAGGTGGTCGAAGCTGGTTTGCTGGAAGAGGAAGTTCAAAACCTATGTGTCAGATCTGTAATAAGATTGGACACACTGCCAATATTTGTTTTCATCGTTTTAATAAAGATTTTGTTGCTCAGGCACCAGGTTCTTTACAGCAGCAAGTTCATACACAAAGTCAGAGCAAGGAAGCATTCCAATCAAATAAGGAAGCTTATGTTGGTAACATTGAAGATACTAACTGTGCAGATGAAGGCTGGTACTTAGACAGTGGGGCTACTCATCATTTAACTAATAATTTCAACAATTTGTCAATCCAAGGTAAATTCTCTGGATCTGATAAACTAATTGTTGGTAATGGTGCTAGTTTGGACATTACACATGTTGGATATGCTGTTTTGTGCTTTAAATCATCAGCAAGAGCAGTGAAAAATCAATCTTCAATTTATTTGAATGATATTCTATGTGTTCCGCAAATAAAGAAGAATCTAATAAGCATTTCAAGGCTGACATCTGACAACAATATAATTGTTGAATTTTCTAATGATCAATGTTTCATTAAGGACAAGAAGCTGAGGACAGTGCTACTGAAGGGAGTGGCTTCAAAAGGGCTCTATAAGCTTCTTCTTAACTCCAGACACTTCAGGCTATCAGGCACACTATTCTGCACTCAATTCTGTACCTCTAACTCCTATTTCAATGCTTTCCTCTTTGTATTTTTCTTCCAATAAGACAAAAGGCTTAGCAAATGGTGATTTGGTTGGACATAATCAGTTTTTTGCTGGTTCTACAGAACTGAAGAATGCTACTATTGATATACTTCATAAGAGGTTTGGTCATCCAAACTCAAGAGCTCTAAAGCTCATTTTGGAGACTTGTAATCAGTCTTTTCAAACCAATAAAAATGATATTCCACAATTTTGTGATGCATGTCAATATGGGAAGAGTCATAAACAGCATTTTGGTAGCATAAGTATAAAAAGTTCATCTCCTCTACAATTGTTGTATCTTGATCTCTGGGGACCCTCTTCTATTCTGTCATTTGAAGGTTTTAGATATTATCTTTGCATAGTAGATGATTTTAGTCGGTATAGCTGGATTTTTCCTTTGAAATTAAAGTCAGAAACATCTCAAGTGTTCAAGCATTTTAAGAGTCTTGTTGAAAAGCAATTTGATTGTTCTATAAAAGCAATCCAAACTGATGCAGGGGGGTGAATTCTTAAAGTTGTCTGATTTTCTAAGAGACAATGGTATTCAACATAGATTATCATGTCCTTACACACATCATCAAAACGGCGTAGTGGAAAGAAAACATAGAACTATTGCAGACATGGGGCTCACACTACTAGCTCAAGCTTCTCTTCCTTTCGTTTTTTGGTGGCATTCATTTCACACCTCAGTATTTCTTATTAATAGAATTCCTTCTCCAGTATTAAATCATGTCTCACCTTATGAGAAACTGTTTCATACCTCCCCAGACTACACTGAGATGAGAATTTTTGGCTGTGCATGTTTTCCATGTCTTCGAGACTATCAACAACACAAACTAGAATTTCATTCTGCCATGTGTACCTTCATTGGTTATAGTCCTTCTCATAAAGGGTACAGATGTTTGCATCCTTCTGGGAAAGTTTATATAGCAAGGCATGTTATTTTCAATGAGACTTTCTTTCCTTATAGTTCTGCTTCCTCAACAACATCAAATAAAGTCTCTTCTGCTTCAGCTGTATCTGCTGTGCCACAAGTTTCTGCCTTCACACCCGTAAATACTTCAATTTGTTCTTCTTCAGCTATACTTCCTTCTACATCTTCTCAGGCATCCTCATCTCATCCTGAACCTATTTACTCTGCCCCAACCTCATCTCAACAATCTGAATCTTCTTTGCATCAAGTCAACATGCATCCTATGATCACAAGATCCAAAAATGGTATCTACAAGCCTAAAGCCTATCTAACAGATCAAGTCTCTGCAGAGCCAAAAAGTGCTACAGATGCCTTACAACTTCCAGTTTGGAAAGCAGCTATGCAGGAAGAGTTTGATGCTCTTCAAAGGAATAGAACATGGGATCTTGTGCCTTATTCTTCTGCATTGAAATTAATTGGAAGTAAGTGGGTATTTCGAATTAAACACAATTCTGATGGTTCAGTTTCTAAGTATAAAGCTAGGCTGGTTGCAAAGGGTTTCCACCAAACTTCAGGTTTTGACTTCTTTGACACCTTTAGTCCTGTTGTTAAGGCTTCAACAGTGAGGGTTGTCATCAGTCTTGCAGTTACTCATGCTTGGTGCATTAGACAAATAGATATTAATAATGCTTTTCTTAATGGGAATTTATCTGAGGTTGTCTATATGGAGCAACCAGAAGGCTTCATTGATCCTCAATTTCCAACTCATCTCTGCAAATTGAATAAAGCTCTTTATGGTCTCAAACAGGCACCTAGGGCCTGGTACACAAAATTCAGGTCTACCTTACAGCAATGGGGTTTTCTTAACTCAGTTGCAGATTCTTCTTTGTTCATCAAATACATCTCTACTGAAGTTCTGTTAGTTTTAATTTATGTGGATGATATTTTGGTTGTCTGTTCTAACAATGCAATGGCTGAAGCTTTTATCCTTCAACTTAATAATACATTTGCATTAAAAGATCTTGGTTCTTTTGGCTTCTTTCTTGGCATAGAAGTAAATCTCAATGCTGGTTGTATTCATTTGTCTCAAACTAGTTATATTCAACAGCTTTTATGCAGAGCCAACATGGTTAATTCCAAGGGATGTCTAACACCAATGTCTTCTGGAACAAAGCTGACTAAAGATGATGGAAATCCTTTCATGGATGTATCTTTCTATCGGAGCATTATTGGAGGTCTTCAATATGTGACTTTGACAAGACCTGAGATCTCCTTTGCTGTTAATAAGCTTAGTCAATATCTGGCTTCACCCACCGTTAAACATTGGCAAGCATGCAAGAGACTACTCAGATACCTGCAAGCTACTCCTTCTTATGGTCTTCAATTCACTCCTGGAGTTAGCCATAACCTTGTTGCCTTTTCAGACTCTGATTGGGCTTGTGATCTAAATGATCGAAAATCCATTGGTGGCTATGCTGTTTTCTTTGCTGGAAACTTGGTGTCCTGGTCCTCTAAGAAACAAAGTGTTGTTTCCAGGTCAAGTACTGAGTCTGAGTATAGGGCTTTGGCAGCAACCTCTTCTGAAATTTCTTGGGTAATGTCTTTACTTGATGAGCTTCATATCAGGATCTCTGCAACTCCCATTATCTGGTGTGATAACCAAAGTGCAGCATCCTTAGCTAAAAATCCTATTTTTCATGCTCGCACTAAGCACATTGAACTTGATATTCATTATATTAGAAACAAAGTTCTTCAAAATCAGCTGGAAATCAGATATGTTCCTTCTGATCAACAAGTTGCTGATATTTTCACAAAACCATTGACTTACTCTCAATTTTCTTATTTTCGAACCAAGCTTAAAGTTCTATCTCCTTGTTCCAGTACTTTAGCTTGAGGGGGGATGTTAGTGTATAATCAAGTGCAGCACACAAGAAGTGCAGCACACAAGCTGATGAAGATCAAGTAGAGTAGACACAAGGTGATGAAGCACACGAGCAGAGTTACAGGATATACAAACAGAATAACTGAGCAAGTGAGCTGGATTGCAGAGTGCACGTGTGAAGTTGTTAGGCTTAGATAGAGTTAGTTAGAGTTGGTTAGTCAGTTTTTGAGCGTGTTTATTTTCTGTATAAATACAGACTTCATTCATTTGTATAGGATATGGATTGTTCTGAATAAACACAGGATTACAAAGTTTAGCAAATTCTAACTCCCTGAACTTTAAAACTATTCCAAACTTGACCTAGAGCAGATGACTTAACGAGATAAAACATGATCGAAACAATCACAAGCAGCAAAAATGAAAAATCATTCTGAGAAGACAAGGTTTTACGTGGTTCGGCTTAGCCTACATCTACGGAGAAACGAGCACCCTTCCTTACTTCAGTTTACAATGAATTGCTTACAGATAAAAGAGTACTCTACATCAATAAAGTTTTGCAGGTTCAGCCCACTAAATTACAAAGCACACCTGCTAAAACATCGTGCGTGGGTTATCAACACTCATGGATTTACGAGAAAGATAAGATCCCTCTTTTCTTATCAGAAGCTTAACTAAACAAGACATATAAACTCAGACTGCAAATCAACTGTTATAGGATCACCCATCAAATCAAAATACATACTATGTTATTTTGTCTTATAATAATAATAATAATAATTATCCAAATTTAAGTCAAACACATGCATAACCAAATTTAGTTTAGATCCCTAATAGAAATCTATATCGTAAGACTTTAAAACAATTTTTTTAGAATTGGAACGAAAAGACAGGTTCAAAGTTTTCTCTCAATACCTTTTTGGTAATATGCCAATAGCAACAAAAATATGTCATTAATTTTAATTTAATTTGGTTTTTATAATTATTATTTTCAGTTTTAATTATATTCTAGATAAAAGTATTAAAGGGTCATTGTTAAACCTTTTCCTATACTCAAAGCTATTGTAAAGAATTTGAAATAAAATATTATAAAAAAAACT
This sequence comes from Xylocarpus granatum, assembly GCA_019650275.1. NCBI lineage: Eukaryota > Viridiplantae > Streptophyta > Magnoliopsida > Sapindales > Meliaceae > Xylocarpus > Xylocarpus granatum. The sequence goes on from BNST01000214.1 coordinate 125,395, forward strand.
GTCGCGATACACAGATTAAAGTTAAGAAATCAAAGAAGATAAATAGTAATACAAAGTCATGCAAGTTGCTTAAGAAAAGTAGAGATGTAAGGAGATAAAGATATGATCTGTGTGGAGAGCCGGTACAGGTTTCCCAGCATCATTGCATGGCTGATCACGAGGCTCCTTCAACAGGGGTTTTGTGCCGGAGTCCGACCAGACCCAGGTACACTTTCAACATGTCTTGTTTAATTAGTTTATCAACCGAGCTTCTATCTTGACAAATGATGGGACCACAAAGAGAGACCTTAGCTTTCTCACAAATCTACCAGGAGCGTATGAAAGACTTCAATTTTTTCGTGCGGATTTGGACGACCTAGCTACTTTTGAGCTTGCAATAATACGTACACGTGCAATCCATGTGAAGAAATAAAACTACTCTATTTTTCTATCTTTATTTTATTATTAATTATTATTTATTATTTGAATTAGTTATTGTAATTATTGACTTGTTCTATAATAAATAAGGTTAGTAGGGTTTGAATGTTAGAGTAAGTGACTTAAAACTACTGTTAGTGACAACATACTTCCTATTATTCAGTTAAAGTTTGTTATCGTTGAAATATTTAAAATTCAAATGTAATAAAAAAGGGGATAATAAGAAAGATAAAAGTTTCGTTCCCTTAATTTCTTCTCTTTTCTTCTTTTTTTCTAAGTTTTTGTATTTTTTCAAGTTGGTTCACCTGAGGATCTTCTCGGATAGTTTGGAATGCCAAAGAAAAATGGGTAAAATATATACAGTAATTTTTTTTCCTCTAGTACAGTATTTTTAAAAAAATATAAATATATTTAATTTCATTAATAAAATATTTTACATAATATTTTAATTAATATATACTATACACTAATTTAAAAAATTTCTATTTAATATTAATTAAATTTTATAAACACTTTTTGAATATAGATTAAATTTAATAAATATTTATATAAAAATTAAATTAATATTTAATTTTTTCAACTAAGTTTTAAACGTCAATCTATTTGTCTGTATGTCGTAGTAGGTTTAGAAGACATACTTTTCTTTTATTTTTATCTCCATTTATGGCATGCTTCTGTTGAATTTAAGCTGTCTCGTACTAAACAGTCATAAATTTAAAATTTATGGCATATTTTTGTTGACTTAACGAAATAAAGTAGTTTAAAATTTAAGGCATGTTTATGTTGAATTAAAAAAATTTTTATAAAATAATTCAGTCGTAATTATCTAAATATTTTAATTATGTACATATTTTTGTCTTTCGTAATTTTCAGTTATTACATGCTTTTGTTGAATTAAGAAGGTAAGAACTGTCCTGTAATAGTAACACATCACTGTCATATTTCAAGAAATAGAAGAAGATTAATAGTGACACGAGCTTAGAAGATTGTGTCACGCAGCGTCTTATCTTCGAAGGGTATAGATGAAATAAAAGAAAAGAAAGGTATCCTGTGTCATGGCTGATCACGAGGCTTCTTAAGCAGGGTTATCTCGTCCGAGCCGCCGTTAGACCTGACCCAGGTACGCATGTTGGATCATTCAGTATTATAAACCAAAACCTACGTTGCCTCCAGAGAAAATGATACAGCTATCTCCATGTTGTGTTTGTCTGCTTAACAATTAATCAAACGAGGGAATTCTTTTTCAAAAAACTTTAAATCATTATAGAGAAAGACTCCAATTAAAAGCGGCATCAATGCAACGCGAAATACAGAACAATTGCATTCTAATCTTACGGTTCCAACGTTTATGAAATAATCGTCGGCCCATAGAATCCTCGCTTCGTGCAAATGGTCCTGATTTGGTCCTCCATACCAATGGTCCAGTAATATCTGTACTTTTATATTTCAAACATGACTTTTAAGATGTTTCCTAATAAGTTGTCGTAAATTTAAAATTTATGTACTGCTTCAGTTGAATTAACGACGTCTTAAAATTATTTCTGCACACAAAGCTGTCGCATCATAAGTATTTTAGGAAACATGACATGTTTTGTTGAATTAGGAAAAAGTTTTCCATGAAATTATTGTATTTTAGTTCATTTAAATATTTTAAGCATGTATGTAATTTTTTTTTATCAAATTTAGAATTTTTTCATGCCTTTGTTGAATGTCCAATTCAAGAAATAGAAGAAGATAAATGGCGATATAAACTTAGGAGGCCTGGTCAATTAGCGTCTCATCTTAGAAGTGGTCTCGATAGTAGAGATGCAAGAAGAGAAAGGTATCGTGTGTGTAACAGGTAGTACAGGTTTTATAGGATCATGGCTGGTCATGAGGCTCCTTGAACAGGGTTATTCAGTCCGAGCCACCGTTAGACCTGATCCAGGTACGCATTCATTTGACGGCCCTGGCCGGCTGGGTCCTTGAAATTTTATTTTTATGTCTTGTTTAATTTAAATAATCTCCTGAGCTAGCTTCCAACGAGTAATTGTGAAAAATGATGGATCAGAACGCAGGAGAGACCTTAGCTTCCTCACAAATCTACCGGGAGCATTTGAGAGGCTTCAAATTTTTTACGCGGATCTCAATGACCCGGATAGTTTTGAGCCAGCAATTGACGGGTGCACTGGTGTTCTTCATGTTGCCACATCAAATGATTATTTAGTATCTCCGCAAGTTGCCGCATCAAGAGAAATGAATGCAACAATGGGCATCTTAAAATTATGCTTAAAATATAAAAGTACGGTGAAGCGAGTTATCTACACTTCAGGAGCATCAGCTGTTGTCTTCAATGATAAGGATGCTGAAATCGTGGATGAAACAATTTGGAGTGAAGAAGAAAAGTTCAGAAAATTGGAGTCCAGTGGGATCGCTGTCCACGATTGTAAGGCAGTAACTGAAAAGGCTGCTTTTAAATTTGCAGAAGAAAATGGATTAGATCTGGTGACAGTACTTCCTCCTTTAACTGTTGGTCACTTCCTTTGTTCCAACCTTCCTCTCTCAAATCGTGGCGTGCTGGCTTTGATCTTTGGTGCGTGTCTGCCTAGCTACCTATTCGTGGAATCAATGTCACGACGACTACTTACACACATATATTTAATTTGATTTACAATTCTCAGGTAATCGAGAGGAGTTGGGTGTTTTTGACAACCTGCCAATCGCGAACGCGGATGATGTGGCCAGAGCTCATGTCTTCTTGCTTGAATATCCAGATGCAAAGGGGAGATATATCTGCTGTTCACACGCAGCGACAATTCAAGAGATTGCTCAATTTATTTCGTCAAAATACCCCGAATATTCAATACCATCTGTTGCGTAAGTTCTTCTTCATAATCTCCTGTCGTACCGACATTGATAGATTATTAAAAAGAAATTATAATGAGAAAAAAGTTGGAAATAATTGTTTCACTTTCTGCTGCAGTTCCTTAGCAGAGATTAAAACTTACAAACTACCTGAATTGTCTTCAAAGAAGCTCCTGGACACAGGTTTCAAGTACAAGCACACGCACGGGATCAACGAATTGTTGGAAGAAACAATTCAATGCTGCAAGGAGAGAGGTTATCTCTAATGCTTAAATTCTACAAAGAGCTAAGAACTTTGATATTTCGAGCCATCAGAAGAATAAATGACTTATAAAGTAGGATTCAATAAGTTGACTTGCGTTTTAGGTGTTGTGGGCTCCATGTGTTTCGATCGTGCCGTCTGTTAAATCATATGATTAGTATGATTTGTGTCCGTGAGTTGCTTGGTAATGTGCTAAAATGAAATGGGGCATGCAGTGCAGCTCTTCTACGTGAGAGCCGGGAAGCAGTCAAGAGTGTCATTTATCATAAATAAAATACTATGCCCTTCAGATGAAGACATTATTGAACCAGTTATCACACTGAAAATATACGATTACGAACATGAATATTGTGTTTTACGATTCCGATTCCTGATCCCTCGGCGGACGGCACATATCCTTCCGTCAATTCAGACGTGGTTCAAGTGTAGTTTCGTTTTTATTAAAATCGTCCATCTAGAAGACGAAAGAAAATTCGATAAGAGAACCACGTTGTCAAACTCATTCGGTTGCAATGGCAGATATCCGCAGACAAATTGCAGAAAGATTGAGAAATTTAAAAGCTTTGCATACAAGATGAGTAAACTCTATTTCCAATCAACCTCACTGCAAAACTACAAAAACACTGAGAACGAAAATAAAAGTTGCGTTATAATCTTACGGTTCCGACATTTCCTAAATTACATAATTCGAAAATTAACATCAGCCCACAGAATCCTTACTTCAGCGAGAAACCACTGTTTTGCTCCCCTGTACAAACAGTCCACCTAGTCTCGTCGTTCATCTTTAGTGTTAATTTCTTTCTACAAGAACTCTGTGGGAATGAATGGTTAGGATCCCAAATTCGCTGCAAACAGTTTTAAGTTAGGATGTGAAGGAACATTTGAGGGGCTCCGTGTCTAATGTTACATGGAAAAGTTGTCAGTTTCTAGGGATCATGCAAGGATTTCTTAGAACTACTGTGAATCAAAGTCGGGCTTTGATGGATATTCAAGACCCTGAAGGGCTGGCATCCATCGTATATCTTCGTCTGAATAAGCTGGAAGGAACCAATATCGCTTGTCTGTCCCGAACACCTAAATAATAGAATCAAAATCAGAATCGAAATTTCAGTTGAGTAGAAAGAACCCTCACTGTTCAACACAGCCTGCATCAAAGGATTTATCCATTCTTGTGCCAGTAGACACATTTAGCAAACTGTTTTTCATACTCATATTCACTTGTATGAAGATGTAGATTCTATTATTGAAACTGTGCGGTTTGAACTGTTTAAATGAAACACAACTTTTTAGAATGATTTTAACTACATCCTCACACAAGTCATTTGTCTGAAGATTATTTAATGATGCTTTTATGGGCTATCAGTGCCACGCTTACTCTCAATTAACCTATTACTGAGACATTTTTTATATTTGCACGGAAGCTTTGTCTAGATGACTGTTCATCAGGTAGATACTCCTTGAGCACATTAAAAACAGGGTGCTTTGTTCCTGCATTGCACACATATTGACCAAGAAATAAAATGAGGGAACAGAGCAACATATTAAAAAAAAGCAATAAGCTCTCCAAAATTCTTCTTTCGATCCAGGTCATAACGCCATTTTGGAGCGGTCTTCTTAATTATGTACGTATTTTTGTTTTTACAATTTCAGTTATTACATGCTTTTGTTGAATTAAGAAGATAAGAACTGTCCTGTAAAAGCAACACATCATTGTCGTATTCAAGAAATAGAAGAAGATTAATGGTGATATGAGCTTAGAAGATTGTGTCACTCAGCGTCTTATCTTGGAAGGGTATAGATGGAAGAAAAGAAAAGAAAGGTATCCTGTGTGTACGGGTGCTTAAGGTTTCCTAGGATCATGGCTGATCACGAGGCTTCTTAAGCAGGGTTATTTCGTCCGAGCCACCGTTAGACCTGACCCAGGTACGCATGTTGGATTATTCAGTATTATAAACCAAAACTTACATTGCCTCCAGAGAAAATGATACAGTTATCTCCATGTTGTGTTTGTCTGCTTAACAATTAATCAAATAAGGGAATTCTTTTTCAAAAAAATTTAAATCAATACAGAAAAAGACTCCAGTTATTTAATAAATATTTATATAAAAATTAAATTAATATTTAATCTTTTTAATTATCTTTTAAATTTCTGTCTGTCTGACGTAATAAGTTTAAAAGTCATACTTTCTTTCTATTTTCATCTTCATTTATGATATGTTTTTGTTGAATTTAAGCTGTCTCCAACTAAGCAGTCATAAATTTAAAATTTATGGTATACTTCTGTTGACTTAACGAAGTAAAGTATTTTCAAAATTTAGGGTATATTTTTGTTGAATTAAAAAAAAATTTATAAAATAATTCAGTCGTAATTATCTAAATATTTTAATTATGTACATATTTTTTTTCTTTACATTTTCCGTTATTACGTGCTTTTGTTGAATTAAGAAGGTAAGAACTAACACATCAATGTCATATTTAAGAAATAGAAGAAGATTAATAGTGACACGAGCTTAGAAGAGTGTGTCACTCAGCGTCTTATCTTGGAAAGATATAGATGAAAGAAAAGAAAAGAAAGGTATCCTGTGTGTACGGGTGCTTAAGGTTTCCTAGGATCATGGCTGATCACGAGGCTTCTTAAGCAGGGTTATCTCGTCCGAGCCGCCGTTAGACCTGACCCAGGCACGCATGTTGGATCATTCAGTATTATAAACCAAAACTTACGTTGCCTCCAGAGAAAATGATACAGCTATCTCCATGTTGTGTTTGTCTGCTTAACAATTAATCAAACGAGGGAATTCTTTTTCAAAAAAATTTAAATCGTTATAGAGAAAGACTCCAATTAAAAGCGGCATCAATGCAACGCGAAATACAGAACAATTGCATTCTAATCTTACGGTTCCAACGTTTATGAAGTAATCGTCGGCCCATAGAATCCTCGCTTCGTGCAAATGGTCCTGATTTGGTCCTCCACACCAATGGTCCAGTAATATCGTCATTCATCTTTCATGCTTCGTGTTCGTTTCTTTCTACAAGAACTCCGAGGGGATGAGTGGCTAGGATCCGAAATTGGCCGCAAACAATTGAAGTTAGGATGCAAAGCAACATTCATGGGGCGCCGTGTCTAACGTAAGAGAGAAAAGTTCTTAGTTTCTTGGCATCATGCGTGGATTTCTTACAACGCGTGAGAATCAAATTAGGGTTTTGATGGATACTCAAGACCCTGAAGGGCTGGCATCCGTCGTAGATCTTCATCTGAATAACCTGGAATGAACCAATAACGCTGGTCTGTCCCAAACACCTAATAACTAGAATCAAAGTCAAAATGGAAATTTCAGTTGAGGAGAAATAACCCCACGCTGTTCAACACAGCCTACATCAAAGGATTATCCATTCTTTTTGAAATTGGAACCACAAGTCACGCTCAAAAGATCTCCCAAAGTCTTTTCTGGGTATCCTTAAATAGCAATTGTAGCTGAAAAAATAGGCCAGTGATCCTTAAAATCAACAAAGGTATGTCATTAATTTACATTTCGTACATTTCGGCGTCCTTGTGATCATTGAACACAACATGCATATGAAGTGTAAACAACTCGCTTCACTGTACTTTTATATTTCAAACATGACTTTAAGATGTTTCCTAATAAGTTGTCGTAGATTTAAAATTTATGTACTGCTTCAGTTGAATTAACGACGTCTTACTTAAACCTATTTCTGTACACAAAGCAGTCGCATCACAAGTATTTTAGGAAACATGACATGTTTTGTTGAATTAGGAAAAAGTTTCCATGAAATTATTCTATTTTAGTTCATTTAAATATTTTAAGCTCTGTATGCAATATTTTTTTATCAAATTTAGAATTTGTTTCATGCCTTTGTTGAATGTCCAATTCAAGAAATAGAAGAAGATAAATGGCGATATAAACTTAGGAGGCCTGGTCAATTAGCGTCTCATCTTAGAAGTGGTCTCGATAGTAGAGATGCAAGAAGAGAAAGGTATCGTGTGTGTAACAGGTAGTACAGGTTTTATAGGATCATGGCTGGTCATGAGGCTCCTTGAACAGGGTTATTCAGTCCGAGCCACCGTTAGACCTGATCCAGGTACGCATTCATTTGACGGCCCTGGCCGGCTGGGTCCTTGAAATTTTATTTTTATGTCTTGTTTAATTTAAATAATCTCCTGAGCTAGCTTCCAACGAGTAATTGTGAAAAATGATGGATCAGAACGCAGGAGAGACCTTAGCTTCCTCACAAATCTACCGGGAGCATTTGAGAGGCTTCAAATTTTTTACGCGGATCTCAATGACCCGGATAGTTTTGAGCCAGCAATTGACGGGTGCACTGGTGTTCTTCATGTTGCCACATCAAATGATTATTTAGTATCTCGGCAAGTTGCCGCATCAAGAGAAATGAATGCAACAATGGGCATCTTAAAATTATGCTTAAAATATAAAAGTACGGTGAAGCGAGTTATCTACACTTCAGGAGCATCAGCTGTTGTCTTCAATGATAAGGATGCTGAAATCGTGGATGAAACAATTTGGAGTGAAGAAGAAAAGTTCAGAAAATTGGAGTCCAGTGGGATCGCTGTCCACGATTGTAAGGCAGTAACTGAAAAGGCTGCTTTTAAATTTGCAGAAGAAAATGGATTAGATCTGGTGACAGTACTTCCTCCTTTAACTGTTGGTCACTTCCTTTGTTCCAACCTTCCTCTCTCAAATCGTGGCGTGCTGGCTTTGATCTTGGGTGCGTGTCTGCCTAGCTACCTATTCGTGGAATCAATGTCACGACGACAACTTACACACATATATTTAATTTGATTTACAATTCTCAGGTAATCGAGAGGAGTTGGGTGTTTTTGACAACCTGCCAATCGCGAACGCGGATGATGTGGCCAGAGCTCATGTCTTCTTGCTTGAATATCCAGATGCAAAGGGGAGATATATCTGCTGTTCACACGCAGCGACAATTCAAGAGATTGCTCAATTTATTTCGTCAAAATACCCCGAATATTCAATACCATCTGTTGCGTAAGTTCTTCTTCATAATCTCCTGTCGTACCGACATTGATAGATTATTAAAAAGAAATTATAATGAGAAAAAAGTTGGAAATAATTGTTTCACTTTCTGCTGCAGTTCCTTAGCAGAGATTAAAACTTACAAACTACCTGAATTGTCTTCAAAGAAGCTCCTGGACACAGGTTTCAAGTACAAGCACACGCACGGGATCAACGAATTGTTGGAAGAAACAATTCAATGCTGCAAGGAGAGAGGTTATCTCTAATGCTTAAATTCTACAAAGAGCTAAGAACTTTGATATTTCGAGCCATCAGAAGAATAAATGACTTATAAAGTAGGATTCAATAAGTTGACTTGCGTTTTAGGTGTTGTGGGCTCCATGTGTTTCGATCGTGCCGTCTGTTAAATCATATGATTAGTATGATTTGTGTCCGTGAGTTGCTTGGTAATGTGCTAAAATGAAATGGGGCATGCAGTGCAGCTCTTCTACGTGAGAGCCGGGAAGCAGTCAAGAGTGTCATTTATCATAAATAAAATACTATGCCCTTCAGATGAAGACATTATTGAACCAGTTATCACACTGAAAATATACGATTACGAACATGAATATTGTGTTTTACGATTCCGATTCCTGATCCCTCGGCGGACGGCACATATCCTTCCGTCAATTCAGACGTGGTTCAAGTGTAGTTTCGTTTTTATTAAAATCGTCCATCTAGAAGACGAAAGAAAATTCGATAAGAGAACCACGTTGTCAAACTCATTCGGTTGCAATGGCAGATATCCGCAGACAAATTGCAGAAAGATTGAGAAATTTAAAAGCTTTGCATACAAGATGAGTAAACTCTATTTCCAATCAACCTCACTGCAAAACTACAAAAACACTGAGAACGAAAATAAAAGTTGCGTTATAATCTTACGGTTCCGACATTTCCTAAATTACATAATTCGAAAATTAACATCAGCCCACAGAATCCTTACTTCAGCGAGAAACCACTGTTTTGCTCCCCTGTACAAACAGTCCACCTAGTCTCGTCGTTCATCTTTAGTGTTAATTTCTTTCTACAAGAACTCTGTGGGAATGAATGGTTAGGATCCCAAATTCGCTGCAAACAGTTTTAAGTTAGGATGTGAAGGAACATTTGAGGGGCTCCGTGTCTAATGTTACATGGAAAAGTTGTCAGTTTCTAGGGATCATGCAAGGATTTCTTAGAACTACTGTGAATCAAAGTCGGGCTTTGATGGATATTCAAGACCCTGAAGGGCTGGCATCCGTCTTACATCTTCGTCTGAATAAGCTGGAAGGAACCAATATCGCTTGTCTGTCCCGAACACCTAAATAATAGAATCAAAATCAGAATCGAAATTTCAGTTGAGTAGAAAGAACCCTCACTGTTCAACACAGCCTGCATCAAAGGATTTATCCATTCTTGTGCCAGTAGACACATTTAGCAAACTGTTTTTCATACTCATATTCACTTGTATGAAGATGTAGATTCTATTATTGAAACTGTGCAGTTTGAACTGTTAAAATGAAACACAACTTTTTAGAATGATTTTAACTACATCCTCACACAAGTCATTTGTCTGAAGATTATTTAATGATGCTTTTATGGGCTATCAGTGCCACGCTTACTCTCAATTTACCTATTACTGAGACATTTTTTATATTTGCATGGAAGCTTTGTCTAGATGACTGTTCATCAGGCAGATACTCCTTGAGCACAGTAAAAACAGGGTGCTTTGTTCATGTATTGCACACATATTGACCAAGAAATAAAATGAGGGAACAGAGCAACATATTAAAAAAAAGCAATAACCTGTTCAAAATTCTTCTTTCGACCCAGGTCATAACGCCATTTTGAAGTGGTCTTCTTCTCGTATGCCTAAAACGAGACATAAATAGACTCACCAGTAAATGAGTCTGTATCTGCAGAACCCTCAGACACCACCACTAACTTTTGTACACAAAATAAATGAAAGAAAGCATTAATACCTCGATAGTTGTCGTATTAGCAGACACCAATGATACGTGCATGATCAAAAACCCCAACACACTCAATGCAAATGCCAGATTCAGAACTGTGACAGGGAAACACCAATCATTACATAAAAGTACTGACATAACTCAATTCAAAAGGCAGATTCAAAACTGACAGGGAAACACCAAACATTACATAAAAGTATTGACGTAATCAATTGAATATATTAGAAAGATAGTTTAAGGAAGCCATACCAAAGGCAAGGAAAGTGGTTGCAAGAGTTCCTGGTGTTCCAGGAATTTCTCCGTCACTAAAGAATGATATAAATTGCGGCAAGAGAGACAATGTCACAAGACTTGCCTCAAGAAACGTGTAGAACTGCATTCAGAATTAAAGACTATAATCAATATTCAACAAGATAATCTACTCACCCAACATAAAATACCTAAGCAAACAGTGTGTTACCAATATAGCAAACAACCAACGAAAACAAATAACAGGAACTAGCATTGAATCTATATGTTTAGGAAGTCTCTGATCATAGAACTTAGCATTAACTATATATTTCCCCATGACAATACTTGCTCAAACATTTGAAGAGACATTAGCATTAACATTATATTTCCCCAAGACAATACTCGCTCAAACAACATTTGAAGAGACATTCTCCATACCACATTCTGATTAAAATAAAATTTTTCTCATGAAGAACAGTAGCTTAAAGGTGTGTATTACTGGATCATGAGACATATGTGAAAATCAACTTGTCCTGCACTATCAAAACCAAGGCTAGTTTGGAGCAGACCAAAAGGGGCTAACAACAACTGTTGGAAATTGCACAAGAAGTTAACTGCAAAGCCCAGCCAAAAAGCTATCTGTTCTTAGAAGGCAACAGCTCTATTTACGTTTACCTCTTTTCCCATCAATATGAATACTATTCTTATTGCCTAAAGTAAGAAGATCATTCACAATCATCATCCATCAAACTGCCAAAAAAACCATCTCCACTCAAAGAGCAGAGATAAGAAAAGTCCATGACAACATCAATTCTGAGTGTTAGGAAAGAAAATTGGAAGCACAAACATAAGAAGCGGAACAGAAAGCAACAAGTTTTCAAAAAACTGATGCAAAAAATCATTTAGAGGCTACCAAGTCAAGCAAACATACCAAAAAAAGAAGAAAATACTTGTAATTCAATGCACCAACACAATTAACAACCCAAACACAATGATGGTCCATCTTTAGTATGCACCGTCCGCCTGAAACAGAGAAATTAATGCAACTTATCTATCTGTTATGATTAAGTAACAAAAGAAAACTATGGAGAAAATGGGTATAACCACTCACAAACAGAACAATGATGGCACCGGGGTGGCTTCAGCTGGTTGCACTTCCGACAGCTTCGGATTCTTTGATTTGATGGGTCAGATTGCACGCCACTGAATTCTGACCCATTCAATGGATCAGCCTCCCCACTCTCTTCATCTATAGCAGGCCTCCAATTAGGTGGCACACTGCCCGGATCAGTCAAAACTACAGAAAAGTAACTCCAAAGCAGTATCACCAACTGCAAAGTGATGAACAAACTTTTTTATCTTCAGCAACATTCTGTTCACATGCTTTATCAGCTGTTGTTTCTAACACTTTCTTGAGCTAAAAGTTTAGACTAGCATACTGTCGTTTCTGTTAATCTTTGTCTGATTAGTCCCAACAAAGCCTAATTTTATTAATGCTGCAGTGCAAAAGACACCCCGAGATATCCCAGACTCATCAACATCGAAATTTTAAAAAGTTCAAATTTTAAAACAAGCATAAAATTTCGTATCAACCTGATAGTAATATGTAAGGACCCGAATTGCCAAAAATTTCCGAACAAGGTCCCCGATTACTTTCAAAGTAACCTACAGATTGTCAAACCGAATCCAAAACCCTAAAAATAAAACCCAAAACAGCGTGAAAAAGTTTGGATTGTTGGAAGCTTACCAAACAATGAAACAAGATCAAGACAGTAATAGCGTTGACAGAATCAAGTCCACCGTCGTACAAAGCAGGGCCGTAGTTGATCAGCACAACAGCGTAATAGGTGACACCCACAACCCCAAGAACCAACAAGATCATGATCGAGCCCAGACCCCGCAAGGCCGTACAAAACTTGAACACATTCCAAGCCATCGCAGCTCCAGATCTATGCATACTAAGAATCCCTAAACACGAATATCAATTGACCCCGGTTTTCTTTGATTTCTTGTAGCAGGAAAATAGTAAAGAATTTCGGGTTTAAAAAATAGCCGGTGCTTTGAATGAATCAGGGCCTGTAGACTCAAAAAACAAGAAAACTCAGTACCGATTCCATATCCGTTTTGTCACAGAAAGTGTTTTCTGTGTTTCTGTTTTCCTGAGATGTTTTGTTTTTGGGTATGTTGTGTACTGAATTTGTAAATCTTGGGCATACGAGATTTGGAATCCATGACGTAAAAGAGACATTTTTCTATTGAATTTTTAATTTTTTAAACGCGTTGTCTGAAAGAAAGGAAGTAGAAATTCTCCTTTTTCAATTTTTAATTTTTAAATTGAGGGAAGCGAAGTAATAGTACATGGCAGGCTGGGCGGATCAGTAATTAAGTGGGAGGAAGATTAATTAATAAATAAATAAATAATTAGGATTAGTTGCAGTGTCATTAACATATATTATTATATTTTTATTCCAGCGGCGTTTGTCTCTGTTTTGCTAAACCACCTTCGGCTTGTCCAGATAAGCCATATTACATCTTCCAAAAGGACTTTGAATCATTGAATTGAACAGAAGTAAAAAGAAAAAGAAATAAATGTAGCCCAATTACATTGCATGCCCCATGTAAAAGCTTCATGGCGGCTAACAACTACAGGCCATTAGATGATTGATTATACAGAGTTGAATACCCAAGAGACGTAGCAAGAGCAGAGGACACTTTTAAACAAGCCATACTCCCACATTAATAGTTTGTGGACAAGGCTAAGATATATTTCCTGCTTCATGAATTTCAGTGTTTTGAAGGTTACAGAGTGCCTTGGCTGTCATCAAGGGAACAGGATTCGGGTACAAGTATGGGGTCGATGACATGTTCGATGGAGCCATCCAATGCTGCACACACAGAGAGGCTATCTCTAGTGCAATTTTCTACAGAGATGAATAATGATTTATATCAAGATGGTATAAAATAATAAAGCCATTGGAGATGATGTGGACTCCATTTATTTTTGTCGTGTATAACTCAACCATTGAATGAGGGCTGAGTGAGTCTGCAAGTTAGTGACAGGATTTGCTGGGTTATCAATGTCAGATGACGAAAAAAAAATTAACTTATTATAATAAGCTTTTGTTGAATCAAGAAGGTGATAATTACACCATAACACATACATGTCAAATTCAAATGATACGGCCAGAGCTCATGTCTTCTTGCTCGAACATCCATATGCATAAGGAGGTATGCTTGCTCTTCATACTCAAGAAAATGGCTTAATTTCTTTCTGCAAACTACCCTGAATTTCCAATACCATCTGCTGTGTAAGTTTAATCAGTTCCAGCTCTTGATTAGCCAAATCCTTCATAATCATCTATGAAGATCAATCTGATTGCTTTCTTTTTGCGGTTCTTTGGCACAGATTAATGCACACAAACTAACTCGATTGTCTTCAAAGAAACCCTCGGATACAGGTTTCGAGCACAAGCTCAGGGTCAAAGAAATGTTGGATGAAACGATTCAATGCTGCAAGCAGACAGAGGCTATAGATAACGTCCCAACTCTTGGAATCAGGTTTCTCTGCAGCTCCGAATGTGTGCACGTTTTATCCATGGGAAGCAGCTGCCAAGACTGTCTCATCGTAATACAAACCCTTTGCGAGATATTGTAGTTGTGGTGGGTTGAATTCAATTAAAATGCTGGCTAATTATAATTTTAGAATTATTTTTCCATAACATGATGCCCTCGAGATGAAGATCGAAGACAGTTTTGAACCAAAATCACATTAATTATTTTCAATTTTATTTTTTCAGACAGTAATGGAAATTAAGTCCGTTAGAGAAGGATAAGAATGTCCAACAAAAGAAGTGGGCGAGGATATACATGTAATTGCATTACCTTCAAAATTCAAGTTCCAAACAAGAGCGAGCGAAGTCCGCGTAATTTATAAGTCGTTCCCACGCATTCTAACGGCCATTCTCGGACCGCGCCTAGTTTCTCTCCGCTCACAAAAAACACAATTCTCTCTCTTTCTCTTTTGATTCTTGTTGTTTTTAGTGTTTAATAATCTGTCCGTCGCCAATTGCATTCGATTATGTCATTTTCCGATTCTGAATCGTCTTCCCATGGAGGAGAGTACAAATTCTTCCGTCAATTCAGCCGTGATAGTAAGCACTTTTCTTTTTCTATGGTTGACGTGCTGTTTCGTTATTATGTTTGGTTCCAAAGAAAATGTGGCCAATCCAAGGCAAATGAATTGAAGATTTGAAATTTTGTGATTAGAAATTAAGAGCTGATAGTGATTTTGATTTGTCATAGACGACTCTGTTAGGATTCCAAGAAAATTGTCTTTTCTTGAATTCTGAGGGAAAAAAATTACGGGAGAGAGCGCATATTCTAAGATTTAGTGGCGCGCTAAGAAAGTGACCTGAACTTACCGTCGGCATTTTATTCAAATTGTCTGTCTGAAAGATGAAAGAAAATTCGTTAAAGAAGTTTAACTCATTTGATTTTCCTGAATATTGACTAGCAACCGAATCACCAATATTCTAGGCCTGTCTTATTTCCATAACTTTGATATATACATTTTCTACTCTCTTAACATTAATTTTACTTCATTTTTTATGGGCTTGTATAATTCAGGATTATTGCATGAAATGTTGGGATCTACCAAATCAAATTCAAAATCATGGAAGGTGTGTTTGATGTTGCATTTGTCTAATTTATATTTTTACTTTATTATTATGACCCGCTGTCTTGCTAACATTGACTTTGTCTGATTTAGTGGCAGAAGACATCTATTTTCTGTTTTTTATATACAAAGTTTGCTTTATTACTTGGAATTGGTATACTTAATTCTGTTGTCTGTGTACACACTAGAAACATATCTTTGTGGCAGAATGCTGTTAGATTATGTTATATATGCATCGACTGAATGATGAGATAAGTCACTAGCCCTGTCTGCCTATTTAATTGCTGTAAGCCTGTAAGTAAAGATTTTGTTGCAAGTTCACAATGAGCAGAGAGACAACAGCAGCCTCTTCTCGTTCTTAACATGCATTGTATACGCTTTTGTTTCCTTTTACTTGATATTTTAACTTTATGTTCTATTTTTTAGGAAGACAATAGTCTTAGTTTGCTTAATGGTTTGCTGACAGGTGCTCATCATGGATAAAGTTACCGTGAGAGTCATGCCTCACTCGTGTAAAATGGCAGAGATCACAGACCAAGGAGTTCTCTGTAAGTACCAGAACATAAAGGATAACATAAACTATGTTTCTCTAAGCCTCACATTCCTCATAATGTTTAAAGCGGGCATAGTTGTTCATTTTCATTCAATTTATGTCTTGATCACAGAAATTGATTAAACATTATCATCTCTTGAGCAAATGGTAGATAGAAAGATGAAGTGTTGTGTGATGTCGTCTCTATGGATGCAAATCATCTTTTGCTGGGAATACCTTGGCAGTATGATAGGAGAGCTTTTCATGATGGTTATAAGAATACATATTACTTTGTTAAGGATGGCAGAAAGATTGTGTTAGCGTCTCTTAATTCACAACAGATTCAAAAGGATAAAATTGAATTTGAAAAGAAAAATGAAGAATACGCACGGTTAGCAAATAAAAGGAGAACAATAAGCCTAATATATCGGGTTCCTAATCCTATGTAAAACCCTACTTGATCTCAAACTCCTTGCCTAGTGATATTTTCTGCTGCTGCTGAAATTCTTCTTGGCATGGATATTCTTTGTTAATGAGGATTAATTTTTCTTAGATGGCAATAACTTCATTTTCATGATTGAGCACATCAAAATGTCAGTTGATTAAGACTGCATTTAACTAGTAATTAATGGTCTTCGTTACTTCTTTAGAATTATGGTTGTAATTTATTCACTTGAGTGGTGGAAGACCTCTTCAGAAGAAGACAGCCCTTGCTCTCAATGGATGCTGTATATTTTATCCAACCATCAAAAGAAAAGTACTTTCTTTTTTCCTATTTATAATTTTTTTCAGTGTATTGATATAGTTCTTGCAGAGATAAATGGACATTATGGCAGTCTTCAGTATTCGCAGCCATTAACATTTTCCTCTTAGTTATTTATTATCTTCATTGTAGTGTGCATTTATCATAAAGCAGTGAGTTGCGGCAATCTGTTTGTAGTTTTGTAAGCTACAGGCTTGCTACTCTTAAACTGTGACTATGATATTTTACTAAAAAGGCCAATTGCAGCTCCAGCTGGACCTCAAATCTATTATTCCTTTGTTACAATCTCTCTTGTGCTCAATTAATGATTTTTTTGCCTCGGTCTACGGTTAAGAGAAAGGAGAAAGAGGCACAATTGTTTCATGTTGGAAGGTAATTAAGGAAAATTAGGAAGAAATTTAGTCTCATCAGCTGCTTTTTAGATGTCTTTCAAAATTCTAGAAGACATGTTTTCCTTAGTTCTATTCATTTCCAGTATTTTTTTTTCTTTTTGTTTCTTTACATCTATTTTTCGGATATTTTTCCCACTCCTTAGAAAACCTGGAACCATTTTAACCTTTTCTGTTGCTAGCATGCAGTGTGGTCATGCTCTTGTCTGACATGTCCGGAAGGGAGCCGCTATACAAGAAGTAAGTGAAGAATTTTTCTATTCATTACATAAATTTTATACAGCTTTTAACATCTCATTATTTCTCATTTTCTGAATGTGTTTCTTTTTCTTTCTCCCCAGGGCATATGTATTTTTCAGCACACCAATTCCAAAGGAGCTGGTCAATCACATCAGGAGTGATACAAGTGTGTTGCCTCGCGTTGGAGCATTGAGAGAGGTTAAGATTTTCATTGGGCTTCCCTATTGATACTTCATACACATAGTACATTGGTTCTCTCTCTTTCCTTTATTTTCTTTTTTATGTTGTTTGGTAGACTTCCTTTTCCTTTTATCTCATTTTTTTTTGGCTCGCTAATTTGCAGATGAATTTGGGGTATTTTCCGATAGACAAGCAGGTATCCACGATTGTTGACGCTTTTCAGTGTTGTGACTTCTATTAATCTTTAGGTTGTCCATTATGAATCTACTTTAAGATTTCGGTGTTATACAAACAAAATTATCTTTTAATTTCTGATAAATTACATTGATGAATCTACTGTTACTTGAGAGAGAATTATATCCTTCTACCATGAAAATATAAAATCTCAACTCCTAAACATACTTTTTTGCACTGTTATTATATTATTAATATTACTATGTCCACTGGCGTCCCTCGAATGCAGGCTTTTGTTACTGATCATGATAGAGCACTTGAGGAACTCTTTAGTGAAAATGTTGAGAATTCTCGCAGATTTGATGCCTGTTTAAACACAATGGCAAAATGAGTTTCTACAGTTTTTGCTCCAATGAAGGTATGAATTTTGTAAAGCAGTTCATTAGATTAGCATACTTGGAATACACATATTGTATATTATGTGGCCTCCATTCATTTTCATCACCTTTTATGGCAACTTAGCAACAAACTTCACCATCTTTTATCCTCGTGGTTTTACATGATGTTGAAGGTTTGGATTAAATCATATCATTTTTTACATGGAAATAGTGAGTACCTTCAAATTAGATCAGTGTTCTCCATTGGTTTCAGGAGGTCCCATATGTGCGGTACCGAGCTGCCAAGAATTCTGATGCATCTGCAACGACATTTTGTGATTTAATACCTTCAAAGCTTGCTACTGCTATTTGGAGCTGTCTTGAGAAATATAAATCCATCCCCGACTTTCCACAGACAGAAACATGCGACCTCCTCATCTTAGATAGATCCATTGATCAGGTTAGCATTATTTTCAACTATCACGATTTGACATTTTTATTACATTATACTCCAGCATTTTTTTTTCTGGGTGTGATGACTTGAATCTCTAGATTGCTCCTGTCATACACGAATGGACTTGATGCTATGTGCCATGATCTACTGGATATGGATGGAAACAAATATATGCTTGAGGTACAACAATTTTTTGGTTTTTTCTGAAGGGTTTTTTCCTTTTATTCTTTCCCTTCCGTTTGCTGTGTTATATGGAAGAATGACCTATATTGTTTATTAGATTCCCAGCAAGACAGGCGGTCAGCCTGAGAAGAAGGAGGTCCTTTTAGAAGATCATGATCCAGTCTGGCTCGAGCTTCGACACGCACATATAGCAGATGTATGTTTCATACCTTATAAACCTTCTTTTCTTTGGATAAATTTTAAGTGTGATTGCTCCGTTCCACTAACTAGCATATCAGGCTAGTGAACGCTTGCATGACAAGATGACGAACTTCGTACCAAAGAACAAAGCAGCGCAAATTCAACAAAGCAGGTTATTGCTTCACCAGATGCTGAACCTTGCCATGTGATAAGCTTTTAGACTGAAAAATAGAAATGTTTCCAGATCATGTAATCACTGTTGTATATAAATTTCACATGCTTAAGTCTGCTTTTTGTGTAGAGATGGTGGTGAACTATCTACACGCGACATGCAGAAAATTGTTCAAGCTTTGCCACAATACAGTGAACAAGTTGAGAAGCTCTCCCTCCGTGTAGAGGTATGTTCTTTTTCCGTAAGTTCCATTTTCTCATTCAATGGCAAAGCTTGATGCATTTGGCCATCTGCAATGAAAACTAATAAAGTGAATACGCTTTTTCGGTTGTTTGCCCAGTTATGATTGTAACTTGCTACTACTATTATAAAGGAGAATCAATAAATATAGGAAAAATAAATTTGCAGTCAATATTTCTCAACTGTTTAGACATTCCTTTCTGGGGTTTCAAGCAACTTTAAGTGACGCAGAAAACAGTTCAAAATTATTTTTATTAGGTTTACATTAACATAAGCAGAAATACGATGATGTTTCTTGTTACCCTGGACACACAAAACTGGAATATGGGATTTGAAACATATTCATGGCAGCTAAATGACTGTTTGAGAGAGTATTAGAAACATTATGTGGAATGGTTAAAATAAGGGAGTTATTTTATGATGATTTCTTCAACTGATTATTCCGCTACAGATAGCTGGCAAAATTAACCGTGTAATTAGAGACATTGGACTTCGAGAACTTGGGCAACTGGAGCAGGATCTTGTATTTGGAGAGGCAGCAACAAAGGATGTTATCAATTTTTGAGGACAAAGCAGGTGGTGTAGCATGGATTTGTGGTTACACATTATTGTTTTCTTCTGCTACCGGCTAATGTTTGGTTTTTCATCATTTCTTTCTCCTTACAGGAATTACACCCTCAAAATAAGTTGCATTTGTTGATGATTTATTCATCCGTTTTTCCTGAGAAGTTTGAGGGTGACAAAGCGTCAAAGCTTATGCAGGTAGAGACAGAATTCCTTTCATAGGTTTTTGAAATTACAAACATATCTACGCATCTTTTTTACATAGATGCACATATGCAGTGTACACCCATGAGCTAGAAACTTGTAATATTTTGTTGTTAAGAATGCAAAAGTAAATGGATCAATAGATCCACACATAATTAAAAAAAAACATCTGAAATCGGTAATATGAAATTTGTTTCTTTTTTTATTAATCAGTTGGCTAGATTATCGTCTGAGAGGATATGAAGGTTGTGAATAACATGCGCATGCTTGCTGGTTCATCAAACTCCAAAGAGAAATCTACTGATGGTTCCTCTCTTAAGTTCAATGGCCAGAAGGTGAAAAATAATATATAAGCTTTTGAAATGGATTTTGTAGCCTATGAGATGCAGAAACTTTAATCAAAGCGATTGATACTTTTTCTTTTGATTATTAGTCAAAGCAAGCTGCAAGAAAAGAACGGATTGGCGAGGAAGAAATGTGGCAACTGTTTAAATTTTATCCTATTATAGAGGTATGTATAAACCATGCAAACCTTTTCATCTACCTTGGTCCTTAATCTCTATGATTGATTTTGGAGAAATGGAAATCAATGTTTTCACGAAAATGTTGTTAAGTTCTATATATGTTAGTTATCAAATATTAATTGTCGGATGCTTGGGCTTGGCAGGGCATTATTCTCTTTTTATGCCCTTTTTAGCTGAGCATAACTCCAAAGAGATTTGCATTTATCAGCATGGTGAATCTTTATTGATGGTATCAGATTGAATTATTTCTTTCTCAGGAGCTTGTGGAAAATCTCTACAAAGGTGAATTACCAGAGAATGAATATTCATGTATGAATTATCCATGTCCAGCTGCCCAGGAAACGAGCCAGACTTCTTCAGTTCGGAAAAAGGCAGCAGCTGCAACTCCTGCTCCTGCTGAAAAGAAAACTCCTGCTCATTCAATGAGGTCAAGACGAACTCCATCCTGGGCAAAACCTCATAGTTCTGATGACGGAAGTTCAAGGTAGTCTTGCAGCCCTTATCTGTCATTTGCCCTCTTCTTTCTCCGTCTATGAGTTGAATTTGCAGCATAGCTATAGCATTTGAATTCCAGGATATCTTTTTATCGTATTATTGTTGACAGAAGCTTAGTTGTCTCTGCTTTGAAGTATTATTTTTGTAATTTAAACCCCATAACAATGGAATCTCAAGTACTTATATCTCTTCTGCTGCCTTTTGCAGCGATTCAATTCTGAAGCATGCATCTACTGATATCCGGAAAATGGGTCAGCGCATATTTGCATTCATCATTGGTGGGGCAACTCGTTCTGAGGTAAAATAAAATCTCTCATGGTTTTTTTGAAGTTTGATTCCCTGTTGCATTTTTAATTGCACGAAGCACTAACATTTTGGTCCAGCTTCGAGCTTGTTACAAGCTTACTGCCAAACTGAGGAGGGAAGTTGTTCTAGGTTCCACTAGTCTTGATGATCCCCCACAACATATTACGGTAAAAAAACAAACACACACACACTTTTACTTATCAAATCATTTTCTCTTCATTTTTTTTTGGTGTTTACTGATTCCTTTTGCTGATCTTGCAGAAGCTGAAGCTACTCTCAGGAGGAGACATGAACATGTTATTTCGGCCGTATAAGATTTTGCTGAATGCCGGCAGGTTGGCTTTATTATCATTTGAGTTATATTAATTTTTCTTTTTGGCGGATGAAAATGGTCATTATTAAAAGAGCCAACATAAATCCCAACCCAACCGAGTATGTATGGGATTCCTCTGTGAGAAGCGAAAAATACTAATTTGCTCCCTCCCAGATTTTGTTAGAAGGATGTCCATCCAACGGAGTAAATTAAGTTTATTGTGTACAAACAAAACGACATTATACTTGGAATGAGTTCATTGTTTTCTCGTAATATTTTTATATATATTTGTATTTTATTTTCAATAAATAAAATTAAAATTATACAATAAATAAAATAATTTTAAATAAAATAATTTTATTATATTAATTTAGTTAATATAAAAAATTATTTAATTAATAAAATAAAAATATTAATATATTATAAATAAAAAATTTTAAAAATTATAAATTTTTATTATATTAATTAAATAATAATTTTTATTTATATTTATAATTAATAAATAATTATATTATATCAACTAATAAAATTATGTTCTATGCTTAAAATTTTATCGTAACATATATATATATGTAATTAACAAAAAAATAAAAATAAAATCCAAGAATTGATATTATTGATTCAATAAATAAGGTTTTGATATTTTATGTAGTAATTAATAATATATATATATCACACAACTTGAATTAGTTCTATTTGATATGACATTCGCGTCCCTTTTGCTAAATTGCTATCACTCCCATGTTCGTTCAGTGAAAGTGATACAACAAGCACTCAAGGCCACGCCATTTCCACTTCCTGCTTGCTTCTCAACAATTTTATTAGTCATCGTTCTCTACAGTGCCATAAATCTTCTCTCCGGTTACAAAAATTGGATCCGGTTCTTTCAATTACGGTTGCACTCGGAGCTCTGATCGCTCTCGTATTCTTCATAAGTTACTTTGGTAAGAGAAGATCCGAAGTCCAATCCGTCGTCGAACCGCAGCTCCAACCTAATCACAACAGGCCATCCAAGCATTCTCAACCTATCCCCAAGAAATCTCACGCCGCCGATAAGGCGCGCACATCATGTTACAATTAAGTCATAGATTCGGGGGAAACATGTAAGTTACAAATTTTGAATTTGTAACAATCAAATTCATTAAGAAATGATTTGTAACATCCAAATTATGGCCCTTAACTCTCCATTATATTTTGTAACTCTTGAATTCAAATTTAAATTATGAAACTGCAGCATTGAGTATCCATAATTCCTCCATTAAGTGTGAGAATTCTTTGATGGGAAGAATTCTATAAATTGGGAGGTGTTTTGCTTTGCAAAGGTCCCTAAGCTCGAAATTCTTGTGAAACACCATCTTGAGAGGATTTGGAGAGCTTAGAAGGCTTTGGCAGCACTCAAAAAACGTGAAGAAAAGCAATGGCGAGAGGTTGGTTATCCATGGCTTCCGCAACTTAAATTTTCTATTTTTAAAGCATATTTTAGTATTTTATGCTTACATTTGGTATCAGAGCATGTTTATAATCTCTGCCTTGCTTACTTTGTTGAGTTGCATGAGAGAAAATATGAAATAGTATTATGGGTTTGTTAAAGTTTTTATTTATTCATGCAACTTATGTTTTTTATATTTTTATTAAAAATATATGTTATAAATTATTTTAACATTGAATTTATAACAATTTGGACGTAAAAAAACATTAAAAACGGTGCCAAAAATGGTTAGAAAATTGGTCGGATAAGTTTTCGGGTCCGTGGGTCTAAATTCGGGTCGGGTTGACCCGGCTGGAGGTTGAAGAAGACCCTTTACCAGTGGATGACATGTCATATGGGTTTATCTTTAATATGAATGGACGACATGTCATACAGTTTTCTTTAGTATTTTGAAAAATATATTAGAATGGGCTGGATTCGAACCCAGGCCCATGCATAACAAGCCTTGACCACTGGGCCATGACTAGATACATGTTAATTAGGCACATTTAATATTATTTTGTGTTTTTAATGTTAATATTAATTGCAAAAATTAAAAAAAAATGCCCATTATTAAATTTGTGATTTGTATTTTAAAATATATTTTGTATAAATATTTTAATACAATCAAATTTATTAATAATTTAATTTATTTTTAATTAAATTATCTTGTATATTTTAAATGTTTGAATTTATGCATATTATTTATGTTATGTTATATGCATAATTTGGATTTAATTATTTTAAGCATATATTTTGTGTTTTATGATGCAATAATATAATTTGCTGAGTTTATGTATTTTATATTTTTATGCATACATTTTAGAGACGGTAAATAGTATAGTATGCAAATACATTAAAAAAATATATATATACATAAAATTTAAGTAAATAGAAAAAATGTCATATTGAAGTATTATTGTTTGGTATAGTTGTAGTATTTTATTTGCTTATAATTATATGTTTGGAAAATTCTGTCTAAGGAGGTTGGGATTTTAAGTGGGACCGCTTGTGACCCCTCCAATCTTTCCTGGGAATTGACCTACTGTGATTGTTAGCTAAATATATTACTCTCTATTACCTGTACAATAAATATAGAAATATTTTGGATAAAATTTCTATAAGACATATATATTTATTGAAATGTCTTAGTGATCCATAAAAAGTTTAAAATATTAGGGAGTAGCCACAGCATCCCTAAGTTAGATAAAACTTTATATTGTGTAAGGATCACATATAATTTAAGACATTAATTGTAATTGATCATATTAGATGTGATAAATTTTATCCCACAGGAATTTTTATTACGTTTATATGATTAACTAGGATAAAATATTATATTATTTTTCTTAATTTACCCACAGGAGTTAAGAAATTAGAGATAATATAATAGTTTTATCATTAAGATATGTGAATCTATTTGAATAAAATATTTAACCCACAGGTAGTATTTTATGTCATGCGATTCATATTTTATGCATATTTTATATTGATAAAATATGATAATGTTTAAGCCTCAATAAAATTCATCATAAGTATGTATTTTTGCAGCATCACAACCTACAAATATATCTGATATCAACTTAGATGTTCCTGAACTAGTAGGAGATAATTATAAGACATGGAAAGAGAAAATATTGTTGTATTTAGGGTGGCAGGATATAGATTATGCTATACGGAAAGATGAACCATCACCTATTACTGATGCTAGCACTCCAGCACAAATTAAGCTTTATGAACGTTGGGAGCGATCTAATCGTCTTAGTGTAATGTTCATAAAGACTAAAATTTCTGCTAGTATACGTGGTTCAGTCGCTCAGCATAATGATGTCCGTGCTTTGATGAAGGCTATTGATGAACAATTTGAGTCATCAGATAAAGCACTAGCCAGTACCCTTATTATGCAATTCTCTTCCATGAAACTTACCACCATCACTAGTGTGCGAGAGCACATCATGAAGATAAGAGATATTGCGGCTCAATTGAAAACTCTGGACGTGACAATGTCTGAACCTTTCCTTGTGCACTATATTTTGAATTCACTTCCTCAACCATATGGACCCTTTAAAATTTCTTATAACACACATAAAGATAAATGGTCTATTAATGAATTGATGACCATGTGTGTTCAAGAAGAGGGAAGGTTAATTGCAGAAATGGGAGTAAACATTCAAGGTGCACATTTGGCAACAAAGGGAAAGATTAAGAAGAAAGGGAAAAGCAAAATACCTGTCCAAGCTGAAATAAAGAAAGAATCCAAATGTTTCTTTTGTAAGAAAAAAGGGGCATATAAAGAAGGATTGTATCAAGTTTCAGCAATGGCTTGTTAAGAAAGGTATTTCTTTTTCTTTTGTAAGTTATGAATCTAATATGACTGAAGTTTGTCATAACACATGGTGGATTGACTCTGGTTCTACAATCCATATTACGAATGTTTTGCAGGGTTTGCAAAACCTAAGGAAACCAGTGGGAGCTGAGCGTTTTATCTATTCTGGAAATAAGATAAGCTCAACTGTAGAGGCTATTGGGACATGCAGTTTAGTTCTCAATAGTGGTTTTGTAATGAATCTGGAAAAGACCTTTTATATTCCTAATTTTTCTAGAAACTTAATTTCTATTTCTAGACTTGTACCCTATGGATATTCCTTCAACTTTTTGGATACTTTTATGAAAATTTTTTATAAATCAAATCTTGTTGGAAGTGGTACATTGTCTGATGGTCTTTTTCATATTAATTTACAAAATAATGCTTGTTATAATACAACGCATACTCATGCTGGGTGTTAAAAGAAATGTTATGAATGAAAATTCCTCTATGTTGTGGCATCGGAGATTAGGACATATCTCCATAGAAAGAATCAAACGGTTAGTAAATGATAAAGTACTTAGTGCTTTAGATTTTACTGATTTTGAGACTTGTGTGGACTGTATAAAGGGTAAGCAGACCAACAAGTCAAAGAAAGGTGCCAAGAGGAGTTCAGACTTATTAGAAATCATACATACAGACATTTGTAGTATCAATATAGACTCATATAGTTATAAGTATTTTATCACTTTTATTGATGATTATTCACGATTTATGTATCTCTACTTGTTGAATACTAAGGATGAAGCATTACATGCTTTTAAAATATTCAAAACTGAAGTAGAGAAACAATGTGGTAAGCAAATAAAAATCGTGAGATCAGATAGAGGTGGTGAATACTATGGTAAATACACAGAAAATGGACAAGCACTTGGGCCATTTGCGAGATTTCTTCAAGAGCATGGGATTATTGCCCAATATACTATGCCTGGTTCTCCAGACCAAAATGGTGTAGCAGAAAGAAGAAATCGAACATTATTGGATATGGTACGGAGTATGCTTAACAACTCCAAACTTCCTAAGTCCTTGTGGACAGAAGCTCTTAAGACAGCTGTGTACATATTAAACCGGGTTCCAACTAAGGCTGTTTCAAAAACACCATTTGAGTTATGGAAAGGATGGAAACCGAGTTTGCAACATGTACGCATTTGGGGTTGTCCTTCTGAAATAAGAGTTTACAATCCACAAGAAAAGAAATTGGATCCTAGAACCATAAGTGGATATTTCGTTGGATATTCAGAAAGGTCTAAAGGATACAAATTTTATTGTCCATCATATCACATTAAGTTTGTGGAATCAAGAAATGCTAAGTTTCTTGAGAATGACTTGATCAGTGGGAGGGATCAATCCCAGAACATTGTTTCTGAGAATGATCATTCAGAACCGTCTACTTCAAGTACTAAAGTGATTGTCATTAATAATATTCCTTCGGTACAAATGGATGTTGATCAAACAATGATTGATATTCAACCAAATGATAATCAAATTTCACAAACTAGTGATGTCTTAGTAGATCAAGTTGTTGAACAACCGATTATGCAACATAATCCTCAGGAAAATGTTGAAACAACATTAAGAAGATCTACTAGAGTAAAAAGATCACCAATTTCTAGTGATTATATTGTGTATTTACAAGAGTCAGACTATAATATTGGAGCCGTAAATGATCCGGAAACGTTTTCACAGGCCATGAGTTGTCAGCAATCTAACTTATGGTATGATGCCATGAAAGATGAGATAAATTCTATGTCAACGAATGGAGTCTGGAATCTTGTTGAGTTGCCTAAAGGATTTAAATCCATAGGGTGTAAATGGATATTTAAAACCAAAAAGGATTCATTAGGCAACATTGAGAGATACAAGGCAAGACTTGTTGCCAAAGGATTTACTCAGAAAGAAGGAATCGATTACACAGAAACTTTTTCTCCTGTGTCAAAGAAAGATTCTTTTCGTGTGATTATGGCATTAGTAGCTCATTTTGATTTAGAGTTACATCAAATGGATGTGAAAACAGCATTCCTTAATGGAGATTTGGAAGAAGAGGTTTATATGAAACAACCTGAAGGATTTTCTTCCAGTGATGGTGAACATTTGGTTTGCAAACTTAAGAAATCTATATATGGATTGAAACAAGCCTCTCGACAGTGGTATTTAAAATTTCATGAAATTATTTCTTCATTTGGTTTTGAAGAAAATCTCATGGATCAATGTATATACCAGAAGGTTAGTGGGAGTAAAATTTGTTTCCTTGTTCTATATGTGGATGATATACTACTTGCAACCAATAATAAAGGGTTTCTACATGAGGTGAAACAATTTCTTTCTAAAAATTTTGATATGAAAGATATGGGTGAAGCATCTTATGTCATTGGCATCAAGATACATAGAGATAGACATAAGAGTATTTTAGGTCTATCTCAGGAAACCTATATCAAGAAAGTTTTAGAAAGATTTCGGATGAAAGATTGTTCTCCAAGTGTAGCACCAATTGTTAAGGGAGATAAGTTCAATTTGAACCAATGTCCTAGAAATGATCTCGAAATGGAACGAATGAACAACATTCCATACGCTTCAGTTGTTGGAAGCATTATGTATGCTCAAGTCTGTACAAGACCTGACATAGCTTTCGCAGTTGGAATGTTGGGAAGATATCAGAGTAACCCAGGAATGGACCACTGGAAAGCTGCAAAGAAAGTCTTAAGGTACCTTCAAGGGACCAAAGATTACATGCTTATGTATAGACGAACTGACAATCTGGAAGTAGTTGGCTACTCAGATTCTGACTTCGCTGGCTGTGATGATTCAAGAAAATCAACATCTGGATACATCTTTATGTTAGCTAGCGGAGCTGTATCTTGGAGAAGTGCTAAGCAATCATTGATTGCTACTTCCACTATGGAAGCCGAGTTCGTTTCTTGTTTTGAGGCCACCTCTCATGGAGTTTGGTTAAAGAGTTTCATATCTGGGCTTAGACTTTTGGATTCAATTTCTAGGCCATTAAGGATATATTGTGACAATTCAGCTGCTGTATTTTTGGCTAAGAATAATAAAAGTGGGAGTCGAAGTAAACACATCGACATTAAGTACTTAGCCATTAGAGAACGTATTAAGGAAAATAAAGTGGTCATTGAGCACATCAGCACTGAATTGATGATTGCAGATCCTTTAACAAAAGGCATGCCACCATCAAGGTTTAAGGATCATGTAATACATATGGGACTTGGTTCTAATATGTAAATTCATTGTTATTTATGAAACTCTACTTATTTGTTTTCTAATAAAGTGTGCACATTTATTTGAAAGAAAACAAAATTTGTATTAGACCTAGAATAAACATGAAGTTTATTCTATTAAGTTAAGGTCATTATGTGGGACCAAGAATAAACATAGGGTTTATTCATTAAGATTAACACAATAAGGTTGCAGTAAGAAGTATCATATATTTGTAATACATGGAAGAGAAGTTATCAATTTTGATAATATATCGCCATGATTCATGTATGTTATTTCTTGTATGTGAGAATTTGAAGTTTGCGGGCCAAGTGGGAGAATGTAAGTTACAAATTTTGAATTTGTAACAATCAAATTCATTAAGAAATGATTTGTAACATCCAAATTATGGCCCTTAACTCTCCATTATATTTTGTAACTCTTGAATTCAAATTTAAAATATGAAACTGCAGCATTGAGTAGCCATAATACCTCCATTAAGTGTGAGAATTCTTTGATGGGAAGAATTCTATAAATTGGGAGGTGTTTTGCTTTGCAAAGGTCCCTAAGCTCGAAATTCTTGTTAAACACCATCTTGAGAGGATTTAGAGAGCTTAGAAGGCTTTGGCAACACTCAAAAACGTGAAGAAAAGCAATGGCGAGAGGTTGGTTATCCATGGCTTCCGCAATTTAAATTTTTCAGTTTTTAAAGCATGTTTTAGTATTTTATGCTTACAAAACAAATAAAAATGTGTTGTTCTGGTACTTAGAAACGAATTAGGATCCAAACAAGAGGCATCACCCGTCGGATGCGAACACTTTGAAAGGTCACGGTGATTCGGTCACGGGACTGTGCTTCTCCTCCGATGGATGGAAAGATTTTGGCTGCGGGTAATTAGTAACAAAGCAATTTAGAATCTTTTTTTCGATTCGTTTGACGTGTCTTGTCAAGAATTATGAAAGATTTTAACTGGTTGATGTGTAACCTCGTGCGAAACTGGTTTGATGTTAGATAAATTTATCCCATTAAAATCCACAGCTATACGGATTTCCTGTAAACAAATAACAACCGACAGATTAGATGCCAATACGACGAGACACAACTTGCAAACAGATTCATTCCAGTCCATCGTAACATAATTGTTGTCTCCATCCCCATCTTCTTCTTGTTGCAGCTTCTGATTAATCTCTCTTTCAATAATAAACGAAGAAGTTAGAATGACATTATGACTTAACTTTTATTTATACAGACGTAGAGAGTGTGTGTTTCAGAGGTACCTTATTAAGGAGAGACCTGTAATGCCGATAACCCTTGAAAGAATTATGAATACAAACATAGTTATAATTAGGAATTTTGGTAGTAGTTTCTTTCTAGAATAGATGTTAAAATAATATTAATGCTAATTAATTGAGTGGCTCACCTTGTCAGTTCCATAAATGTAATCACAATAAGTGAAGACTGATGCAAAATTACTTTGACTGTGGCTTCCAACATAGTGATGATAATCATGGTACTTGGCTCCTCCATAGAACGGTATGCATCTGGTGGGACTCCATGGAAACTCATATCTGTAAGCATTCCAGGTAGTTCCAGTTATTTCACCAGCTAGCTATTCCTTTAATCAATCAATCCTTCCAGAAAAAAATAAATAAATAAATGAAAACAATCAAAATAATGATGCACCCGCTGAGTCTCGACTGCTTCCATTTGCCTAAGAATGAACCATAACCAGTACGTGATGATGTGGCCAGGAACTAACGCAGGGCCAAGAAATGACGGGATTCCCAGGATAAAAATCTCAGCCCAGTGAGCATATGGTGCTGCAAATCCAATTGGAGCTGTATATTCATGGTGCACGTGATGTATTTTCTGGTATCCCCATTTAGTATGCATCCAGTAGTGAGAATAATCTTCTATTATAAAGTATACCAACAATTGCCAAAACATTTCCCCCTTAGAAGGTAATGGCAAACTAGTCCGAATCCCAATCCACTGCCTCAAAATAAATCCAACAAAAATTTCTCAATTTCTAATCATATTACAGGAATTCCCTTTATAAGATACCAAGAATGTAATCAGTTAATGTTACAAACCTACCTTTATTGTAGGACAGGACAGTATCCGTAAAGGCCCCGCGACAAGAATAAAAGTCTGCATCACATCTTTGTAGCACTTGAACATATCTGAGAACGATCTTGTCACTCTGGGTTGAATCTTATATTTGTTTACTTTCTTGGACCGAAAAAGCTCTACCCACATGTATGGTAGAGGAAATATTGAGTAAAACAAGAAGATGATGTTGTGAAAGTGAAGGAAGAAATCATGTTTTTGGGCTGAGTAATTGAACCATAATTCTTCTGAATATCCCAGCTTTCTGCCAACTGCTGCTTCTGCATCCTGCAGGTTCAGATAGGGCAACATCTTTTGCTTCGAAACTTTGGATACGAGAGTTCGTAACTGAACTGAATTGATATATACTTGGAGAAATATCTGGATTCAGCAAAAGCAGCCTCAAAAACAAATTCCTTTCTCTAATTTTCCCATCTCTCAACCATGACTAAATGGCTGGCGTCACTTATTAATGGTAGAGTAGATAAGACAAGAAAGTTCGTGGCTTTTAAATTTCGGTATTATTATCTGTAACATCAAATTTATTTATTTTATTTTTTGTATTAATATTTTTATTATCTATTTTAATATTATTTATTATAAATTTTATAAATACTGTTTATAAATTGGGAAAAAAAAAGTTTAAAAATACGTGTTTATAGTCAGTTGACTTCTTTTATTAGTTAATTAAATATTTAAAAAATGCTTTTATATCTTGTAATTATAAGTCGGGATGTCCGATCCCGACATCCAGAAGCAAAAAATCTGTACCGAGTTCAATGGCCGGTTGGGTATTCTGCCTGATCGGCGGGGGTACCGTCCTATTCCTATTCTGTTGAGCACAGAGACGTGGCCCATTGTCAGTCATTAGAGGACTTCGAGGAGAGCAGCGATCGAGGGTGAGGGGTGCCATCCTTGTCAGAGTAGAGAGAGATCAGCTGGGGACGGACGTGGCCTATTTTCAGTCGTGAGAGGACTCTGTGGAGAGAAGCTCTCCAATTCCAACCATGCATAGAGTTTGCGTTGGATTCCAGCGTCAAATTCCTTGTCCTTCAAAATCGACACATCATTTATGATGGACCATTGTATGGTTGCCAAATATGAATGACTTGTCCTGCCCCATTAATTCTTCTGACTCTGTACATCTTGGTTTGGTAGCTCGACTGTTCGACACAAATCTAGCTTCGCTGTAAATTATGTACAAAGAACAATCATGAAACGAGACAAGACAAGATCTCAAAGCTAAAGAAGTAGAGCATCTGTCTGCCTCCCTTTTGTTATTGTAGCTTCTCATCTCTCTTGCAACAACAAATATCAAAAAACAAAGGGTTAAAGCATGAAGATATTATTAGTATTTTGTTGAATTCTTATTATTTAAAAAAAAGGGAAAAATGAGGGGTACCTTATTGAGAAGAGGCTTATGATACCGATCGCCCCGAAGAAATATATCATGGATAAATTAGTTTCCTTAAAAATTAACTAATCAAACGAAGGTTTTTGCAGCAAGGGGACTTGCATGGTAACTCTCTTGCGCCGTAGCCCCCCAACCCATAAATTGAACTCGGGCACTGAGTGATTGATCAATGGACTCACCTAGTAGATTCCATAAAATGTCAATACTGGTGCAAAGTTACTTCGGCTGTTTTCCCCATCATAATGATGATAATCGTGGAATTCTACTCCTCCGTAGAATGGAATGTATTTCGTGGGATTCCATGGAAACTCGTACCTGCGTTTTCAACGTCCAATAATTTAAGCTGTACCCGAGAACGATAGAGGAGAAAGAAAATAAAAATCACTGTTCAACTGATGCACCAGAATCAGTATGTAATTATGTGGCCAGGAACCAATGCAGGCCCAAGATATGACGGCTTGCACAGTATCACAATCTCAGCCCAATGAATATATGGCGCTGCAAATCCTGTTGGAGCTGTATATTCATGGGGCACATGGTGGACTTTCTGGCAACCCCATTTTGTATGAAGCCATCGACGAAGAAAGTAGTTAAAATAATCGTCTCTGATAACGTAGATCAACAATTGCCAAAATATTTCCCAATTGGAAGGCGATGCCGAACTAGTCCGAATCCCCATCCACTGCAACATCATCCAACAAATTCAATTAGTTAAATAAAATTTACGGGTAATCTGCTTACTGATTCAATGTGTTTGGATGGATTTGGCCATCTACATGGGAGGATAGCAGTTGTTCAGATTGAAAAATACAGGAGGAAGATACCTTGACGGAAGGATAGGAGAAGATACGCAGAAGGCCGGCAACATGGTTTGGAGAAAAACCCGGATAAGAACAGATGTAGTCCGGGCCAAAATGTGACGACTATAATAACAGGAGTAATGAAAGTTGGAAGATAATGACATTGTAAGAAAAGCTTAAATTTCTCAGCACGTGACATTTTGAACTTCTATATTCAACGAACAAATCATGGCGTTAACAACTCGGTACTAACTAATACATTACAGGCCATTCCTATCTTGTTCTAGTCTATCGTTAGATATGAAAAAACTTTCTCGATTGAGTCGATCTCTTTCTTGATTTTCTATCTATAGAAGTTAGAAAGCAACAGCTTGAGAGTGAAACTTGAAAAATAAATACATGCTCAACAAGATCATGCAGAGGACCATCTTAGACTCCGTCAACATTTGTCTTTTCTTTTGTTATTTTAAATATTATTACTAATGGAGCCTGTCATTTCAAATACAACTTGTAGCAATTGGACAGTATGGTATTAATAGGAATAGGAGAAATGACGTAATACAAACATATTAAGGAGATGCCAGCATGAAATGGTGTTATCTGTGAGATAAGCTGGTACTCTACTGAAGTAAAATATGGAGGAAGAAAACCAAACTTAATGCACTGCATCTGGCTGTCTCTCTGGTGATGAGGCTAGGAATTCTGGCAAACTCTTATATGATTCATATATCCTACTTAAAGTAGGGAACTTGGTCTGCATAAATGATGACAAAATGTTTAGCTTTATGCAAGGGAAGTCAACAAAGCATAGGCTTATGCATTGCCCACAATTTTCACTGGCATGAAAAAATATAAGTAAACCAATCACATAAAAAGATTTCACTTAGCGGAGGCCTTCAACAACAGAACAGTAAAATAAGCTACAGAATGGTTGATCATACTTGAACATTTTGTTTATTTCAGAATACTAAATCGTCAGCATCAATGTCCTCGCTTAAACATACAAGCATATGAGATATAAAGTATAGTAAATTTACTTAAATTCTATTAAACACAGAGCATCCAACTGGTTCTATCAGAAAGATCTTCAATTCAACATCCAACAAGTAAGAATGCGGTACGGCGAATTATATGATCAAATATACAAGGATGATACATAGCCAGGAACCATCTCATGGATTCTATAAAAAGCGATTTGCACCGAAGCATTAAGAGTGAAAAGTAGTGCCTCTTAGCAAAATAAAAGCTGCTACCTGAAATGAATAGAGATGCACAACAATACAATAATACTTTACCATGTCAATGTGGAACCTCGTAGTAACAACTGCAATTTGCGGGGCCAAGAGTACGTCAGCCTGTGAATGACAACCTCCAAATGCTTAGTTTTGGTATTAAGGCGTTTGGCAGTTCAGTGAATAACGACTGAATTATGTTACTGTTGAAAATCATACTTCTTAGTCATAATTTCTAAACATACAAGTATCATGATGTGTAAATTATTTGTCATTTCAGTGTCAGTGCTGGAATCTCATCAAAGAAACTCCTTTCAAAATAGTTCAGCATCATTGAATTTGTTCAATCAGATTTGCCAACGGCTTAAGATCTTTAGCTCAAGTAAGAAGTCAAATCTGCAGATGCAACTATTTATTATTGCTACTATTTGTGAAACTGTCTATAGCCAAATTTAAAACAGAAAAAGTGACACAAAAAAATTAGCAAATGAAGATATAATAAAGAAATTGAAACTAAAGTGAGGAAGCATACAAGAGATTGACAAGTGTACAATCCAAGATCACAACGTCTTTGAATAGGAATGCTCAAACTAAAGAAGACCCACAAAGACTCGCATAATTGAAGTTCATAGAGAATGGACGTTATTGAATAAAAGATCAACCCAAGATCACAATAATCTTGACAGAAAACCTTACAGCTAAAAATATTCGCACCCCTCACTAAAAGCACAAATACACCCTTCTATTCAGGTATTTATGAATATTGCTTATATAAATCTTTCGCCAGCAGTGCAGATATTAAACATGAAAAAGAGGATTAGGACATTGACGTTAATCATCAAAAGATAATTCCAAAAGAATCGGTAAACAGTTAGAGGATTTCTAGGAAACCACCATGTACAAAGATAATTCCAAAAGAATCGGTAAACAGTTAGAGGATTTCTAGGAAACCACCATGTACACATCTTCTCCTGTAGCATACTTGCTATCAAAATATTTCAGCAATTTCTCAAGAGCTGTACAAAAGGGTAAAAGAACAAATATCAGCAGTGCAAAGAGAGCAACCTTCAATAGTTTGACATGAAGGCAATGTGATCTCTTAAGAAGAGAATTGTTGCCCAGGCGAGGGAGGTGAAGAGAGAAATTATCTTACCTAGGAAACCTTTCTCTATGTTAGACTGAGCCCATAAAAGCCGCTCTTCTGGACCAATCTTTTCCTCAATATATTTCTATAGAATAAAATAGTGGCAAAGGTGAGAGAGAGAAGTGACATACTTGATGAAATCTACAAACATGAAATAAAAATTAATCACAGAGAAATAGTACGTACCAGCACGGATAGCATATGAAGAGGCTGCAGGCTAGAGCTGACTATACTGGCAGCCTGTAATTCGGCAAAAAATAACATATTGGACATACACAGAGTGAGTTACAGGGAATCGATACTCAACCAGCACAATTCTTTTGCCTTCTCAAGACAGAAAGAAAAGATATGCAAGAAAATTCATCCAGCTGAAATAAACTTTGATATCAAGGCAAGACTCTCTGCATAAAGGAGAGCATGCCAGAGCCTGGAAGGTTCTATCAGTTCCAATACATGAAATCTTGTCCTCCATGAAATTACATGTTAGGTTAGACCATATAAATGGGAAACTAACAAAGTATTCAATATCATAGCAGTTAAGACAACCATGAAATATGGTATTTATATTTCATTCTCTGTATTGCTGAGGTAGCTAGTTGGCTTGGCATGGTATGCATGATGAATATTTGGTCAATGCAACAATTGCATGTGACTGTGAGCTCATTTCAAGTTTATGAAATTCCATGCAACAATCTCCATCGAGTGCCCAATAGAGATTTCAATTGAAAGCAAGAGAACAGCCACTGCAACTCTAACCTGGAGATTCAAAGCTTTTCTCTGTGGATCAGCTGGTAACAATGCTCTTTGAGGATACTTTTCCTCCAAATACTAATAAAGAAAAATAACAATCACTTAAATATCATGATGATGGATACAAGTAACACCATACCAAAAAG
Source organism: Xylocarpus granatum (assembly GCA_019650275.1). Classification (NCBI taxonomy): domain Eukaryota; kingdom Viridiplantae; phylum Streptophyta; class Magnoliopsida; order Sapindales; family Meliaceae; genus Xylocarpus; species Xylocarpus granatum. The sequence continues at coordinate 161,756 of BNST01000214.1, forward strand.
AAAAACAAAGTGTCGTCAGAGAAATTAAGTGTGCGGACCCACACCAAGACCAACGTGAAATTGCATCTTAAGATCATTATTTCAATGCATTCCAAAACCAATTCAGAATTATGGGGCTTCTTATAAAAAGCTCTAGTCATTTAATCATCTTGCAGACAAAGAACACCAACCAGTAAGATAGCATAGGAATCTGAGACCACCACATCCCCGTCAACTAACACCGGAACCAAACAGAGGGGATTTAATTTCCCGAACTCTGCAAATCAGATACAACATTCATTATTTTTGCAATTTTTCATATTATTGTACAACACACGTAATGCAAATTTATTAAATATCCCTTGCGGACCATACAAGACAAGTGCATAGTATAATTTCCATATTTACCGGGACTAAACTGTTCTCCTTTTGCAAGGTCCACTGATCTGTATTCATAAGGAAGACCTACACATCCGTAAAAAAATCTTCTATAGAAAAGAAAAAGATTTGAAGGCTAAACGCCATGGACATGTAAACAGTAAAAGAAAAACCTTTAAGATTCAAAGCGAAGCGGACACGCCAAGAACAAGAGCTTTGCCAGTAGGAATATAAGACGAGCTTTGGACAAGAAGAAGCCAACGAACTACTCGTGTCCTTCTACAAGAAAACGATAACGATGAGCTTTGAAACTTAGTTACTGCTTTGTCTTAGAAAATTAAGAGGCGGGATTTCGCCTTAAACAGAGACATCCGAGCACAGCTCAAGTCTCGATAGATGTTTCAGTAGAAATTCAAATTAAAGAGACGAATTTGAAGGTGAAACCCTAATTTGATAGAATGAAAAGGAAAAGGCAAGTACCTGACGGTAGGCGTCCATGATGGTAATCCTGATTCTTGATAACCAAACAAGAAGCTCGACAGCTTAAGTTTGATTCAAGGCTTCACCGACAATGATTATGTCCAGCCTGTTCGCTTGTTCGAAGTCAAATAGTCAACTAAATCTTCGACCATTAAAATATATATCTTGATTTTCCCTTGACGTAAATTTTGTGACGGTTGATCGCTTTAAAATTAAAATGGTACAACGGCCTTAAAAGACATTGTCGCTGTATTTTGCAAGAAACAGTTCTGATCTCTGTATGTATCTAAGACAAAACGTGGACATGATGAAAAATCTAAGACGTTGATTCTCTCAGAAAGCTGGATCATTCCGTTTGTTTTCTTGCCAAACATAGTTCAGACAAAATCCAATCTCTAGCCAAAAGTATTCCCAAGTTTAGCAGTAACGATTTAACAGTGTTCAAATCAATCCCGGCTTACTCGGTTGGAATGGCAACAACTCTGTCTTTCAAGAATCCCGGGACATGATTTATCTTTCCATATAAATCCCTGTGTAACTGAGGCAATTCTAAAATGTAAATTTCAGACGCATAAAAATTTCCACATTCAACAGAAGATGAGTTGTATATGCAACTATACATCATGGGACTTGTCATAAAGTTCACATTCGCCGAATATCGTAAGGTAACAAACCACTAGAATTTGGACTTCGTAGTGGGGTGACTTTAATCCTTATGTTTTGGCTCTCTTTTAACAAGGAAGCGTTCCATTGTCATCATCTGTAACGTGATTACAATGAAAACATGAAAATAAAGGGCCGCTAAAAGAAATGAAAACTTAACCGGATGGAGTTGAGCCAAAGAGGAATATTAAGTCTTCTGACTTGGAGATCAATGAGAGTTCTTTCGACGCAAGGAAATCACATAAATTGTTGACACTTTTCACCTTGCAGAATTTGCAGAGATTCCGAAGAAATCATTGAACTCTTATGGTTCCTGCGTACCAGAACCTTCTGAAGTTAACCAACAATTTGTGGGTCTGGTCACGATTGCACAACAATGCCTCTTGCAGAAAAATAAACCAGAAGTTAACGGGATTTCTAGCCAAAAAGAAAGCATCATTATAGAATATAAGTGCAAAAATTATCCATAACCAAAGAGCCCAGAGCGGAGAGAGACTGAGACGGTAGATATATACTTGCTCAAGGATGCACCTCTTACGTAGGGCAACTAAAAGTTTCACTGCTTAAGGACAATCATCCCCGCTGATGGGAATTCTCCCCTAGGTCAAATATTTTATTTTCCATATCCTTCGTTGCTGTGCTGACTCAATCGGGGCTCTCTCTTCTGGACATCATGGCTTCAAAATCTTGAATGGGGTCAAACCTCCAATTTTCTCAACTTTCACTATAGATTTGCTTTCAATGGAATTGAGGACTTGAGCATCAGATACGTCAACATTAATATCTCCCTCGCCCGAGCCAGATGGTTTCTCATGTCGCAACGGCTTAGTTGATTTCTTCAGCTGTAAGCCACATCCATTATAACACCTGAAAAGACAGTTACGAAACATTCAAAAGCAATCCATAGAAGTAAATTACTTGGATTCGAATTACTCATCTTGCATATAAAAATTGCGGAAATGAAAGATGGTTGTGTGCACGTGGAATACGTTAAGTCCAATCTTGCGGGTAAGTTTTGCTTGTCATAGGTAAAGTAATTCTTGATTATTTATAGCACAGATGACAAGAGTTTCTGTCTAAAATAGTTGGTAGGTGATGTTGAGTTCTGGTTCCCTCCCCCGGGGACAGATTTCATTGTCGAATATAGATCTGCTTCACGGCTGGGAAACTTTAATTTTGATGCCCATAGAAAGCGAGTCACGGTAAAGTTCGTCAATAATCTCACAATGGTGTCTTCAAGGTTCCAAACACTCCCGTGATAAGGAAACTGATCAAGCAAACAACCTATTCCAGACATTCATTGCAGGCAATGCGATTAGCATTGAAGCAGAAGGAATGGGCTTCAGCGGACAACTTTTGAGGGGCATTTTCAATAAGATTTCTGTAGATTAAACAGTAACTAACTCGACCGATATTGCCCAACGCTCAAGGTTTTTTATAGGGATAAAGAAAAATGTACAAACATAGAATCGTAGTGTGATTCAAATTCAGATGTTTTAGTTCTACTGATGTTCCCATGGAAACGTGCACAACATGATACGAACGACTTATGCCCGCAGTTTTACTCAATATTGAACAGTTGTAAAGATGCGCTTATGCTCATGGCTTCCTGTTAACCGGAAGACAACCAAGAGCCACAAAACAGACACGAGATATCGCCTGAAATAGTGAAATGCGCATGCCTTTTTAACCCCAGATGTCATTTCAAAACCACAGATAAATAATGATCCTTGATGACACTGTTGTCCATATCTATTCTTCCAACATCATAGTCTCTTGAGTGCAAAGAAACTCATGTCCATTACAGGCATCATCATCGCAACCTATCCACTAGGAAGGAAATTCATATCAAACTGGATCAGTAAAGAAAAATGAATCCATGATAACAAATGAACACTGAAAATCTGCTGCTAATAGCAGATCCGTGCAATTCCAGTATTCTGCTTAAGTTTGACTAGTGGCATGGTTCCACAGAGATTAATCCTTCCTCAGTTCCATGTATTCATGACAGATACCATCTGCATTCAGGATAACAATTTCAAGCTTGTCTCCCTGTTAAATATTCAAGGACATGTTAGAAAAACACACATGTGATCCTTAATATGAAGTACCATGTTTTACAACAACAGACAAATAAGAAATCCAAATGCCCAAAATGCACAAAAGTTGGATTAATTACTTTTATTTATAGAAAACATTGTTTACATGCATATACTGCAGCAGTCAGCACTCAACATTAATGAAAATGTGCATGTCTGTGCATGCCTCTGTGGGTGAGAGAGAGTGAAAACTCAAAAGTATTTTTCCTGACCGCACAAGTGGAAAGTGAAAAAAAAATAGACATTTTGTAATTCCTTTTGAAACAGAAGACATTATCAATAAGCTTCAGCAAATCCAGCAAGTAGAACTATCCCAACCCAGAGGGTTGGTTGAATGGTTAAAGACCCTTGGATTATACAATAAACACGACATTACAATTTATTGAGGTTCCAAATATCTAAATCTAAAGTTTCGCCACACTGTCACCCACATCTAAGTTTCCCAGAAATAGAGGTAGACTGTGAAGGAAGATAAACTTACAGTGTATATATCTCTCTCTGTAGCTGATGCAAAACAAGTTTTGACTAAATCAACTGCTTCTACTTCTGAAAGAGGAGTAACAGCATCCTGCAGAGGGCGTGTATTTTCAAGCAGAAGACATGAAAATAACAGCACTGAAGAATATATGATGTTAAATATTTGAATTAAGAGCATACCTGGCTGGGCAACAAGAGGGGACTAGGAGACTTCAGTTGATTATCCAGAAAAGGCATGATAAGGGTGGAGCCAGAGCCTTGGGAACTATATCCAACCCTCTCATAGGAACCAACAGCATCATATGTGTAGACACAACCTTTGCCTGAAGTAACGAATTAAACAATAATTTTACAAGGACCGAGGAACAACAGAAGCCTAAAAATGGCATTGAAAGCTGGTCATAATTTACCTTCATTGTCAAGGCCACCCACTACATTAAATGAATAATACGGGAAGAAACGTTTGTAGTATAGAGTGTTGGAGAGTAGTTGAGCCATTGCAGGGCAGCTCATTTGCTTGTTGTGCTGATGCTGATAGATCTGTTTTCAAGTAACCCCAGGAAAAGTTAGGAATATGTAATGGTGTCACGCTAGTATATCATTGCAAAGAGAAGGAAGGATAGGAAGAAAAAATTTTCAAAATACACATTCCCCTTAAAACAACACAAGCATTCCCTAAGTTTAAGAGATGGCACATATAAAAGATTATAACTGCTGAAAGTATATTTGTAACAACTTCATATACAAGATGGTTTTTCAAGATTGCTAGCACTCTTCGAGATAATTGATCTTTATATCAATTCTCCCTGAGGTTGGTAATAACATCAGAAAGTTCAAAGTGAGCACGTGCAGAACAGAGAAAGAACATAAACGACTTCTAAACTAGTAAAACATAATTAATGGAAGTTATTAATAGATAAAGAATATGTGGAACATAAAATAGAAAAGCCTTTATATTTAGTCGCAAGCACAACTAAACAACGAGGTGACACATGTAGTCAAGAAATGTAAGTCATGAGGTATTAGATATTTGCCCGCCCTTGAGTAGCATATTTCAAGTGTCCTTCTGCAGAAGAGAATTTAAAGAAAATAAAAACCATCCAGCAGGCACTGTTTGAAACCTTACCAAGTGCCTTGCTGCCAGGTGTTTTTGTAAGGCTTTCACATCAGCTTGAAAACCAGAAGAGGCCATAACACATTTGTCAGCCCTGCAAGAGGTTAAGTATAAAAAGAAAGAACCAATTATTAAGTGACACTAATAAAATGTTGAACAATGCAGACGGACTCCATTTCCAACTATAGGAACCAAATGAATAAAAGATGCCAATCAGAAATCAAGTCAACGTGAATGCATAGATTCCTCCCCAGGTCATCAAGCTGCTGGATTATTTCAAATGTTAAAAGTCCAGAATAGACATTCAAAATCTGCAAATAACCATACCTCTAGACTCAAGTAGGCAACAATTTTTCCATTTGCAGATTGCAGTCCATTGTATGGGTTCATTTTAGAAAACAACCTTGCTGTAGTAAGAATCATTTACCCAATATTACCACTTCCTGAGTTATTCATCCAGTACTTGATTCTGTAATTCTTCGATGACAGAAATATAAATTGATAAACTTAAAAGAGAGACATTCACATTTTTTCCCAATTTTTTTGCCAAATTACAAAGTTATGCACAGAACATCGTTATCAGGAAGCACACCTACATCCAATATTGAACAATTATAGACCCATAAAACTTGACCTACGAAAGCATCCATAAAATACTAATAATTGAAGCCAGGAACCCAATTTTACCAAACCTCTCTGCAAACCATTAATATACTCGAAACATAAAGATTCGAACACAAAATGAAGTGAATAAAAAAGACGAGATATCAGCGGAGAGTGCGTACAGTTTACAGATTTTGGAGTAATCGCGAGTGAGGATGCTATAACCGGTTGACATTCGGGTGTCAGCCGCGATGACGCAATAATCGGCTCCGGCAATTGCAACACAAGATCTGCAAAAACATACATAGGGCATAAACAGCGTAATCTGAAAAGCCCTAAACCCGATTATATAAATAACCGAATGAAGAAAGAAACAGTACCCTCCATTATTGTCATAAGGAGACCAGTTGGGATGCTGCTTCGTCATGGGGAATTGAACGACTGACAAATAAAGTAACCAAGGGGTGAAATTTAGCTAAAATAAATTAGGGTTCTTCTCTGTGTTTAAGATCTCTTACTGGCTTTCGCAACAAGAAAGTGTAGCTTCAAACCGACGTCGTTTCTATCAGTCCCTTTGCATTTATTATTTATAAATTAATGTTAGTCGATCTTAATTTGGGCTTGTAGTAATTGGATAATTATCTCATAAATCGTGAATAAAATATCCAAAAAAAGAAAAATTATTCGATAATGCAATTGAAAAATTGTATTTTTGTAAATATTAATTTTAAAATTTTAATTTTATAATAAAAAAATTATATGTTTAATGCAATAATTTTAATTATGTAATTTATTTATATTTTTAAAATAATTTAATTATAAAAATAATTAAATAAATAAAATTGTAAACGAGAAAAAACTTTGTAAATTATTTTATACAAAACATCCGTATGCACTTTTTCTTGAATAAGAATTCTACAACGAATAAGGCAAAATCATATTATCAAATTAAATGACACAGAGAAGTGTCGTAGTAAATTGCATTTGATTGTTTAAATGAGTAAGTTGAATCCTGGCGGATGGTTTAGCTCGCTCTATATGGGTACTGGTAACGAAGGAAGCAGTTGAAATGGTCTCAGCACTATACAATAATGGTATTCATTGGGGATGTTGCAGTATCGGAAAGTGGAGTTGTAGGTTGCTGCAGTTCTGATGGCAGTTCCAGGGGTTCGGAGATGCTCAGAAGAATATATAGGATAATAAAATCTAGCGCCGTGAAGTTTATAGGATTACTGCTATTCACGGACAATTCTATCATACGCTTACCATGTTCTTGGAAAAATAAACAGTGTTGGTGGCTGCGGTTAGGACGTTAATGCTTGTTGGCTCCGTGTCAGATCTTCAATAGGTTGTTTAATGCCAGTGTCCATGTTGATTGAAATAAACTTGTATTAATCTGGCCAGACGAGTTTGATGCCACCAAATTATCGAATTTTATGCATGAGAAAACTGAATTGTATCATAGTGAAGCTCTTCTTGATTCGCTAATTCTTGTGGCAGTACTAGTTATTGCCCCTTTTCCTTCCTGCCATTGCTGCTTGCCACTATTCCCAGGTTTTGCATGTGGGAGTGCTGCGAGGGATACTGACAGTTGGTGAATGGAATATGGGGATTTTGCAAATCTAATCAGGAGTCACAACCTGTCGCATTGACACCAAATCTATCATATCATGTCTGCCATCATCGGCCACGTCTAGTTTAATGATCCGGACAACAAAAGGACAGAAGCAGAGAAACAGAAAGAGAAATACAAATTGTAGACGGCATCCTAAAACTCAATGGAGCTCGGCGGGGTAGAGGCATAGATAATTGCAATTTGCAAGCTGTAACTATCTAGATCAAAACTAATAACAATAATGCAAAGTAAGGAATCTGTTTGAACTTGCCGACAATAACCAGGAAGAAGATAAAATTAGGGAAATACTCATGCAATGTGTTTTTCCAGAGGGGGATGGTAATCGACGAAGAAAAGGACCCATCCAATTTTAATCAACCAAATCACTGACGCGGAATGATGCCTAAATTTGAATTCAGACGTCAGAGTTGAGAGGGTCAAATTGGGCACTGAGCAAATGTTGAGAAGATGTTAGGTGAAATGAGTTCGGTTTGCATAAGACAGGAGATTAAATTATGTGAATAGTCAAAGGAAAGAGATTTAAAATTAGATAAAGATGGCAAAATAACTGTACATCAGACAAATGTTAGCATATTGTTTTGGCAGACTTTCAACGTTTGCAGGCACACTCTCAGTGTATGTAAACGTTACATCAATCGTCTTACTGATACATTGCATCATATGTTACTTTATATATATATATATATATATATATAATCTCTTTCCAACGTGATTACTTTGCGAAGATCCAGAATTTCTCTTGGACGTGGACAATTGGCAACGATTTTTAGCCGTTGAATATGATGATCCAAAAAGATTTTTAGAAGATTTGATTTGGGTTTAGAATAACAGGATCATCTTCCTTTCTTTCGCCCTTTCTTTCTGTCCAATTAAAAGCTGTGACTTGCCATTCAAGCTTCCATTCCAATATAGGATGTTGAATTCATGCAGTCAAAATGATGACATAAACATGAATCCATTTGAAAAATGACAAATAATTAGGAATTCTCGGTTCCCACATTAACAACCATTAATATATTTAACTTCCCTTTGAGCCAAATCAAATTAATGCAAATGCAGATTCGGAGTTGGTCAGAATCTATACACGAATGTCTGCTATTGGGACCTGAATTCGCATTCAATTTGGAGCTGGATCCCTGAAGTCTTGAATTGCTCACTAACAACGTTAGAAAATTCAATTAGAGGATGGAGTCACAATCAATATGTTACATTAGTTATTCTTCAACAATATATTACATGCCCATATGATACATGCAAACGTTTCTCAACAATTTTTTCAGAGTAAGAAACGGGCGGCAAACCCTTGTTTTCCCATGGAGATATATTTACACAGCATACTGCATACTTCAACAGATTACAGATGCATGTTGCTTATACACAGAGATTTGTTTTCTTGAGCTTGGACCAGAGTGCGTTATTTGACCCTGTGGCTCGAGCAAGAGAAGCCTTTCTGCAAGCGACTCCTCACGCCGTTTCTTGTAAACTTTTGCTATGAATTCCTCTATTCTCCCTTTCAAGTCAGTACCGGTTCTCTCATCATCTTCGCTGTCAACATCTTCCGTATCAAGATCATCGTCATCATACCCATGATATTCGTCGTCCTCCTCCTCCTCGTAGCTACCATAATCTTCATTATCTTTCTCCTCCTTCTCGCTATATACTTCAACAACTACAGGAGAAGGAAGAAAGTACCCATCATCAAAATCTGCTGCAGATGATGGCTTACAACTCCCGAGAAGCACCGTGATAAAGATAACGTTAAACATGACAAATACAGCAACCCTACTAGATTTTGCCACATCGATTAATTCATAGGCAGAGGAAACAAGGTTGTGAATCATGTGATGCTTGGAAATCAAGTTGGGTAAAAGGAAAACCATGATTAGGATCATAGGGATACCTAGAAAACAGACGTATAAAACTTTTGGTGATTGAACTTTCCTCATACTCCACTGTTTCTGCTGATACACGGTTTTCTTCTATTTGACTTGCAGGAGCATGATACTCTTCGCTCAAGCATAGAGGATTTTTTATTGCTGGATGATTTATGTAATCCTGTGTGTGTATATGTGTCGACATTGTAGCACAAAGCTGAATTTTAGACGCAAGGTACAGTGAGTTCACGTCAGAAAACATGATCACGTCAGCCGCTGGGAGTCTGGAGTTACGATAGTTACCAACGAACCAAGGATCGATTCTACTCCCATGATCTCGTTTCCATAATAAAAGGACGGAGGGTAATAATTTGAATTATTATATTAGATTATTTTAAATATAAATTAATTTAAAATTTATTTATTTAATCAATATATTAAGAATTAAAATTTTTAATTTAATACAATTAATAAATAATTAAATAAGTTATAATTATATAATTAATTTAATATATATTTTTATAATATATATATTTTTAAATATTAGTTAATTTTATTCTAAATATAATTAAATATATTTTAAAATATAATCAAATTATTAAAAAATATATAATAAAATTATTTAATTATAAATAATTTAATATACTATAATTATTTAAAAAAATTAATCATATTATAAATAAATTTATATTTTATGCATTCTAAACTCTAATTTAATATAATTATTAATTATATTTTATTTATTTATTTAATAATTATATTATTTTAAGTTAATATAAACTTATATATTTATGTCGAGAATTGTATCAAATTTTTCAATTTCAACTCCAATTACCAGATAATAAAAATATATATGATATCACTTTATAAAAAACAAAAGAGTGATGATGAAAGCATATTTTAAAAATGAGAAAAACAAAATTATTTCCCCCAGCTGTATAATTAAAATTTTAAAATAATATTTTCTTTTGGACGTTGTAAATTAATTTAACAATTGAAAGTGAACTTATTTGGAAAGATTAGACAAGTTGTCACCAGTAAAATTGGTAAGTCGTTAAAGACGAGACAAACAAGCTGTTTCTTGGCACCGGGCATAACAGCCATTACTTAATTAGCCTGCAGATCAGATGCAACCTGTGCTTACTGCCTGAGTCCGCGCCTAAGAAACAAAAAATTGAAGTCTTGTTCGAGAAGAGGCATTAAACTAACGGTAATTACAAAGCTGTAATCCTACAATTATTCATTGAACTACTCATACAATATGTATAAGAACAAATCTCAACTCTTTCAGTGGTAGTGTGTAGTATGTAGTGTGCAGCGGTACCAAGATCAGGCAGGGATCAATGCAGTCAGTGCGACAGGGTATTGATTTGGCCTTTAACTTGCTGGTAAAGATATGTTGATATCGGTTGTTGAATTCCTGGGTTCTTGCATGGTGGCCCAGTTTTCTCTCCGAAAAGGTGAGGAAGCAGCATTGTTTGGCCTCAGTGGGCTAGAATTTTGTTGCCCGTGTCCACCCGTGCTCTCCTTTTCAGCATCATTGACAGGCATGACCCCGACAATGCTAGGAGCTGGTGTAACGATCGACAGAATGGGCTCAGCCTTGTGTTTCTTGGGTTTCTGCTCGTTCTGGTTGCCTGGGAGAAAACTGCCTACCACAACCTGATAACTCAACAAAAAGATAATGAAATTAATTCCAAGCCAAGCTGTCTGAGATAGTTACTTTCAGTAAGTATTCGAAAACCAATAAATTATTAGCCCTTTGGGATATGATCATTGATCGCTTTCATATCAATATGCTAATGCAAATCATGTAAGTCCACCATGTCAATTTGGTTGTCAGAATACAGGCTCAGTTCATGTTGTCTTATGTTAGAAGTTCATGAATATCTTTTTAATTTCTAAAACAAGCCATACATCATACAAAAAATTTCTGGTCAAGCTAGCTAGCGAAGGCACCAAGAAAGAAGCAACAGGAGTAGATTCCAATCTTTCTAACCATTCTCCAAAAATAAAAAGAAATAAAAATGGAAACCAAAAGGTTTACCTGCAAAGGACTGGCAGCTACCAGAAGCCCAGCAACTCCCCCTCCCACAACACGACCATCTGGGCTGGACAAAGAGACACTCATCCCACCTGATCTGCTCCTTGTCCCTTGACTCTCAGTAGGTATAAATGATCCTGACAAGGAAAGTATTTCAAACCGGCCCTGTAAAATAATTGAAAAGACAGAATTTTATAAAAAAAAATGTAATCAGAAACCTGAAGTGTATCAGAAACTTATTGAGCCAAGAAGTAATAAATATGCAACTATTCTCAAGGGCTGATTTGTAGAAATGGGATTGCTTCTATCATTCACTCGAGTAATTTTAAGGCTTGAGCAAAAATATTTGGTGTCACGCGTACAAAGGGAGATACTTTCCCTTTAATGGGAACAGACATGCAATGTCACTTATAGATCAAACAAAGCAACAATAGAAGTGCTTCTACTTTCAAATTCTGCATAATATAGATCATTCAGCTTTTATCAAGTTCTTCAGGCATAATTATCCAGAAATGCTTGTTGACAATCTTCATGCAAATACCTCAGGTGATTTTCACTATTTGTACACTAAATGGAGGTGCTAATTCATGCTGGCAGAAGTTTGTAATTTTACTTTCAGCAGTAAATAAACTCTTCAATGCAGCACAGACTTTGAAGCAGAACCTAATTTTCTTTAATGGAATGTCAGATGTATGCACATGCAAGTACATCCATACTTAAGAATTTTCATGCTAGTGTGTCAGTAGCACGTTGTAATTATGTCATGTTCGGGCAGTAAAACTTACTTCACACTCTAAATTTAAAAAATTTAGAATATTGGTAAGATTTTATTACAACACTATATCGATTTATTCAAAAGCATATTTCTATAAGTATGTAAAGAATACAAGTTTATATATTTGAAAAGGGAATTATATAATGCCGCACCTCATACGTCAAAGTGCCCCCAGAAGAATCAGGTTGACGAAGTGTAACGTTTGAAATTACTCCATTAGCAGATAGGATGCATATAGCTCGAGGTCCTTGTTGAGAAAGCGATATGACCTTCATTGTAACATCCTTAAATGACCAAAGAACACCGCAAATGAATTCAAATAAAACATGAAGTTATCAATAAAGAAAAGTTTTTGTCAACTCTGAGAATATAGAGGGAAAAGTTGATAACAAAGTTGAACTTAGTCCAAAAGAACTCGTCACTTAGGCAGCAAAGTATATTTTGATAAAGATTATTCGATGGGCAGCTCTGAGAAATAGTAGTGTTGAAGGAAAAAGAAATATCAAGATCTAGTCATTTCATTGAAATATACAGCAGATTGGAAGTCTCGTGCATAATTATAAAGGACTAGGAATCTAGTAAAGAATAAAGAATGCAACAATCTTTTGCTGGTTAGCAGCAATATATCCTTTCAAAAACTAACTTCTGTGCCAATTACATGAGAATGGAGCAATTTCAAATGGTGCCAATACGAGTTTTGGAACTGGCCTTATAAAATCAACGCAATTAACTTTTTCTTTCTTCAATTAAACATACCTCGCCAGCATTGACAGTGATGACATGGGGTGTAAAATTTGTACCAACAGAACAAGCATGCAACTCACCTACAACGTAACGATCAAGGAATAAAATTTGACTGGATTGATATACAACAATGATTATCCATTCAATCCGAAACACTTACATCCGCCTGCATCTCACAAGTTATCCAAAATCAACTCAAATAATAAACATCAGTAGTAATATAAAATCCTGAACAGCTACGACATAAGATTCCACTTTCATTCTTATGATTTCATAAAATTGCCAAATACCATACACTCGTCTCTATGACAAATTCGCCTAACATTTAGCATCAGAAGGCTCATCCAATATGTAAGGTTGTACTATGTGCTATTCCAATTGATAGTTTTGCTTCAAACCTTGACTTATATATAAGGCCAGGAGTGACCGAACTGGTTTTACAGCCATTGCTCTGAAATTGTATTAGGCTCATTGATTTTAACCGTAGAGCCAAGTCTCCTAGATAACACCAGTGGGATAGAAAGATGATATTAAAGCATCCATCTAGAACATTAAAATGTGACCTGTAGTCAACAGGAGCAGCTTTTCATTTCTTTAAAAGTTCTTTGGGAGGAGGAAAACAAATATGCAAGAAAAACTTTAACTTAAATTAAACAGAAAGGCAATAAGCCAACAGCTTCATACAGGATCATGAACATGCTGAGAAAGACAGGAAAAGAAACATCATATATTCTTTTCTGATTTTAGACCAATCATCTGTAACTGAAAAGCAATACAAATTAAGTATTTCTAAACCTTTAGCAACTTTCAATCTGCTTCTCTTTTGAGCATCTTGTAGTACTCTTTGTGAAAAGACAAGGGAAAAGACAAGGCAATAAGGTACCAAAATCTTAGTCAACTGAGACGTATTCTTCACCCTCAAACCAAGAGTAGAATAGCACAACTTTTAAATTTCCAGAATTAGCATTATACTTCTAAATTTAAACAATACAACCTCATAACAAGGTCCCACATAAAATCTAACAAGTATTATCAATGAATATTTTCACAAGGAATCTTTTAAAAGGGAATTTTGGATTCCTCATATCAGGTCGAAGAATAGTTCCAAAACCAAGTAGGTAGGTAGTTCCACTATCAAATGCAGAAACAAACTACAAATACCTGACAAAATGAAACAATTCCACAGTATATTCATTGCGTGTTCATTATGTAAATTTTATATCAATTTTAATGAATTCAGGGCATGCTAAAACAAAAGAACGTGCAACAAATTGAAGTAGACAGACAATTTGAAATTACTGTTTACCTAAATTGTCCATTCCCATTTTCTTATTGTGCTTACTCTCACAGCCACTAACCCGCCCTTTTTTCTTCCCGGAAGAAAAGTCGCCGGAAGGAGGAACTGAAGATGAAATAGGCATTGGTGACAATGCCACAGTCCCGTCCGGTCCATATTTCCTTGGTCTACCTCTCTTCTTCTTCTTCTCCGTGGTGCCACTCAATCCTACACTAACCGGGGACGTAACCACCGAAAGAGATCCAGGAATTTGGCCTGCATTTTCGTTTCTTGGAGCTACATGATATGCTGATGGAGCTTCAGCTCCTATCACAGTAACTGCCGAAGTCATTCCTTCTCTTTCTTCCATGCATAGACCGAATATTTTTCAAAATCCAATTTTCACCAAGACTAATAACTCATATCAGCATTGGCAACACAGACCTGCATAAAAAAACATATAAGATAAGAATAAAATAAATTAAACTGGTAATTGACAAAATTATTTTCAGAAAAGAAAAGTTACAACTGCCATCTTCTTCAATATTTAAAACGTGCAACTCAAGCTAAGTTTGCCCCAGAGTCACTCAAAAATCAGGAGATAAATTTAAAAATAAATAAATGAAAAAGAAACAAAAACCTTACTTAAATATATATCTAGCTGAACATTTTCTTTAAGCATAAAAATCAGAGCCTGTAACTTGAAAGCCAAACTATAAACTTACATCAAACTTAATATTTTTTAAAGATCGGACTTCATTAGTCATCCATGAACAAAGCCAAGCTAAAACTTCTCATTTACTTCGCATTTCAGTTCAGTATCTGCGATTCAAACTATTACTAACTTTTATAATAAAAAAAGTGGAAAACAAAGCTGAGAAAATAAAAACACTGCAAGAAGATCAAATCATAGGGCAGAAAATTGAAAAAAGAAAAAAGTTAAACTCGTTCATTGTATGAAGATCACGACCTGTAATCGTGAGTCTGACACTCGAAAAAAGCTCTTCTTCAACTGAAATGGTCTCTCTGAGACCTTTTCACATTTGCAGAGCTCAAACAGTGCTTTAGAAGCTTCTCTCAGGTGAAATTTCAAAAAACCTTCGTAACCTTAATAAAAAAAAAAATCTAAATGAACTAAACGTTTGTTTGTTCCTGAGAAAACTATTTCTCAGAAAACGAAAACCGGAATTTCCCTTCGTCGCGCAAGGGGAGTGGCGAC